>VZQC01009708.1:552321-607321 GCA_009823505.1 Rhizomys pruinosus
AAATGCCTATGGTTCCCACTCCTGTTACAATGTCTCCTGGGCTTAAGCATGCACCTATGGCTTCATGGGATTTGCCCTATGATCAGTTGACTCAGGAAGAGAAGACTAGGGCCTGGTTTACTGATGGTTCTGCATGCTATGCAGGAACCACCCAGAGGTGGACAGCTGCAGCATTACAGCCAATTTCTGAAACAACCCTAAAGGAAACTGGTGAAGGAAAGTCTTCACAGTGGGCAGAACTTCAGGCAGTGCACATGGTTGTGCATTTTGCCTGGAAGGAGAAATGGCCAGAGGTTTGATTATTTACTGATTCATGGTTTGGCTGGATAGTCAGGGACTTGGAAGGAGCATGACTGGAAAATTGGTGAGAAAGACATTTGGGGAAGAAATATGTGGATCAGGTTCTCTTAATGGTCAAAGGATGTGAAGATACTTGTGTCTCATGTAAATGCTCATCAAAAGGTGATCTCAGCAGAGGATGAGTTTAATAATCATGTAGATTGGATCACTCATTCTGTGGATAGTCAGCCTCTTTCTCCAGCTTTCCTTGTTCTTGCTTAATGGGCCCATGAACAAAGTGGTCATGGTGGCAGAGATGGAGGTTATGCATGGGCTGGACAGCATGGACTTCCACTCACCAAGGCTGATCTGGCTACAGCTGCTGCCGAGTGTCAGATTTGCTAACAGCAGAGACCAACATTATTCCCCTGATATGGCACTATTCCCTGGGGTGACCAGCCAGCAACCTGGTGGCAGGTTGACTACATTGCACCACCTCCATCATGGAGGGGACAGTGCTTTGTCCTTACAGGAATAGATACTTATTCTGGTTATGGATTTCCCTTTCCTGCATGTAATGCTTCTGCCAAAACTACCATCCAGGGACATACAGAATGCCTTATCCACCATCACGGTATTCCTCACAGCATTGCTTCTGACCAAGGAACTCACTTCACAGCCAAAGAAGTGCGACAGTGGGCCCATGGTGATGGTATCCACTGGTCTTTCCATGTTCCCGACTACCCAGAAGCAGCTGGCTTGATAGAACAATGGAATGGCCTCTTGAAGACACAGTTATAGTGCCAATTAGGTAACAATACCCTGGAGGGCTGTGGCAAGGTTCTCCAGCCGGCAGTATATGCTTTGAATCAGTGCCCACTATATGGTACTGTTTCTCCTATAGCCAGAATTCATGGGTCCAGGAACGCAAGGGGTGGAATTGGGAGTGATTCCACTCACTATCACCCCTAGTGACCCAGTAGGAAAACTTTTGCTTCCTGTACCCATGACCTTGCCTTCTGCTGGTCTAGAAGTTTTGGCTCCAAAGGGGGGAGTGCTTTTGTCAGGAGATACCGCAAATGTTCCATTGAACTAGAAGCTAAGACTTCCCCCTGGCCACTTTGGTTTTCTACTACCCTTAAGCCAACAGGCTAAGGAAGGAATAATAGGAGTAGGAGGAGTGATTGATCCAGACTACCAGGGGGAAATTGGACTTTCTCTCTACAATGGGGGCAAGGAAGATTATGTCTGGAAGGCAGGAGATGCTGTAGGGCGCCTCGGTGCTACCATGTCCTATGATTAATGTCATTAGAAAACTCCAATAACCCAAACCAGTCAGGAGAATACATGTCCAGACCCTTCAGGGATGAAGGTATGGGTCACTCCTCCAGGGAAAGAGCCAAGACCTGCAGAGGTGCTTGCTGATGGTATAGGAAATACAGAATGGGTAGTAGAATAAGGTAGTCATAAATATCATCTGAGGCCACAGGACCAGTTGCAGAAACGTGGATTATAATAGATATTAACTTTTGTCCTATTTGGTTAAGAATGTGCTTGTTCATATATATACATATATTAAGCAGATACCTGTGTTGTTCCATTTTCAATGTGCAACTGAGATAAGTGTTAAGTGTTGTCATATTTAGGTTATTAGATACTGAATGACTAAGTGCTCCTCAAGAACATTACCACCTACTCTAAGATATAATGCTTTGCAATTGCACATGGGACATTTATAACATGTTAGGTGGAATTATGACCTCACCATTGTTTTCAATTGACATTTAAACATAACATAAGGACAGGCTATTTATTGGGTGTCAAGTTCACAAGTGGTGGACTTGTGATAGTTAAACCTGGGTGTCAACTTGATTGGACTAAGGATGAACAAATAAGAGAAAAAGGATCTTCAGATTGGACTACCTCAAGCCGGATGGCCCACCCCAAATGTGGGTGTTAACTTCTGCCAGCAGGCAGTATAAAACCCATGGCAGAGGGAGCTGGTCCTTTTCTTCCTGCAGCTTGCCTCTCTCTCACTGGTGAGTTTGTCTTGCTGCTGTGATCAACCCTTCGGATCCCAGTGTGTAGTAAGACTGGCAGATCTCCTGGAATCCTTTGGGCCTTCAGCACTGGATTTGGACTACTGAGACATCCAGCCTTGCAGACTGAGCAGTTCCCTGGATTCTCACCCTCTCCAGTGCGGCACAGCTATTGTTGGACTCCTTGAGCTCTGTCACGTGAGCAAATAAATAAATTTGTATGTAGCTATATATTCATTCTATTGATTCCGTTTCTTTAGAGAACCCTGACTAATACAATGACCCAGTTTGATTCATACCAGAGGGGATGGTTCAACAGACATAAATCAATAAACATCATAAAGCACATAAATGGAATGAAAGACAAAAACCACATGATGATCTCAATCAATTCAGAAAAAGCTTTGGACAAAATCCAGCACCACTTCATGCTTAAAGTACTCGAGGGAATTGGACTGAAGGGAACATTCCTCAATGTAATCAAAGCCATATACAAGAAACACACAGACAACATCATCCTAAATGGAGAAAAGTTGGAAACTCTTCAATATAGTGCTTGAAATGTTTCCTAGGGCAATGAAGCAAGGAAGTGAAATTAAAGGAGTACTATTTGGAAAAGAGGAAGTAAAACTATCTCTTTATGCAGATGATATGATACTTTACCTAAGGGATGCTAAAAACTCCACTAGAAAACTCTTAGAAATGATTAAAAGTTTCAGTAAAGTGGTGAGATACAAAATGAACCTAGAAAAATCAGTAGCCTTTCTTTACACTAAAATAAGCAAATGTATAAGGAATATAAGGAGACCTTCCTAATCACGATAGCCTCAAAAATATAAGATACCTAGGAATAAACCTAAGAAAAGACACCAAACCCCTCTACAACAAAAAATTTAAAAACCTAAAGGAGATTGAAAATGACATCAAAAGATGGAAAGACTTCCCATGCTCATGGATAGGAAAAATTAATATAGTAAAATGTCCATTCTATCCAAATTATTATACAGAGTCAATGCAATCTCAATCAAAATCCCCATGAGCTTTTTCACAGACTTGGAAAAAAATACGTAAATTCATATGGAAAATCAAGAGACCCTGAATAGCTAAAGCAACCCTGAGTGAAAAGTGCAATTCAGGAGGGATTACTTTACCAGACTTCAAGCTATATTACAGGGCTATAGTCATAAATATAGCCTGGTACTGGAAAACAGCAGACCTGCTGAGCAATGGAACAAAATTGAAGATCCAAAGTTGAGCTCATATAACTTTGCTCACCTCATATTTGACAAAGGGCCCAAAAAAGCCCAATGTAGGAAAGATAGCATCTTCACCAAATGCTGTTGACAAAACTGGGTCACCATTTGTAGAACAAAATTAAACCCCTACCTCTCGCCCTGTACAAAAATAAATTCCAAGTTGATCAATGATCTCAACCTGAAACCTGAAACCCTGAAGTTTATAGAAGAAAATGTCAGCAGCAACCTACAAAACATAGGCATAGGAAAATACTTTCTAAATCAAACAGCAGCTGCACAAGAAATAAGGACAACAGCTACCATCAAACTCAGAAACTTTTGTACAGCTAAAGAAACAAGGAAGTGAAGAGAAAACCCACAGAGTGGGAGGAAACCCTCACCACAGAAACATCTAGAATATATAAAATACTTAAAAAACAAAGAAGAAAACAAATGACCTACTCAAAAGATGGAGTAAAGAGATGAACAGAGACTTCACCATTAAGGAAGTAAAGATAGCTGAGAAACATCTTAAAAATTGTTCAACATCATTAATAATTAAGGAAATGCAAATTAAAACCACACTAAGTTATCATATCCCTCCAATAAGACTAGCCTAGATCAAGAAAACAAAAGACACCAAATGCTTGAGAGGTTGTGTGGAAAGGGGAACACTCATCCACTGCTGGTGGGAATGAAAACTCATACAACCACTGTGGAAAGCAGTGTGGAGAACCCTTAAAAGACTCAAAATGAGCCTACCACCTGACCCAGACATACCACTCCTGGGTATATACCCAGAAGACTACCACAAAGATAAATGCACAGCTATGTTTATTGCAGCTCTCTTTACAATAGTGAAGAGCTGGAACCAACCCAAATGCCCATCAACTGATAACTGGATGACAAAAATGTGGTACATCTACACAATGGAGTTCTATGCAGAGGTAACAATGACATCATGAAATTTGAAAGTAAATAGATGGAACTGGAAGCCATTATGCCAAGTGAAGTAGCACAGTCCCAGAAAAAAAAAGCAAATGTTTTCCCTCATTTGTGGATGCTAACACCAAATCCCCAGTTGGCAGGCAAACTGAGCAACTTTATTATTCTATCTCATTGTATTTGAAAGCAACTGTACTACTATAATGCGAATCTCTTAATATTCTCTAGAATTGACCTACCACTTGTATTCAGACATTGTAATTTCCATATATGGGTAGAAGATATGTATTCAAATCCTAAAAAATATAGATAAAGAATGTAAAGTTATACTTCTTTTTACCTGCATGCAATTTTATGGTTAAAATGTGAATCTCACAAGGTCGTAAGACATATTCTATTGCTTCCTGATTGTCCTTCAACAAATAGACCAGGCCTTCCAACATTTTGAAAATCTGAATGTGTTACTTGAGAGTGACCATCGTCAGGACCCTCATTTGCAACAGATGAAATGCTTTTTGTTTGGCCTTTTGAATGAAGGTAGGCTAAAACAACTGGAGGAAACTTTCAACATAACAATATCACTGGAGATAAAAAAAGGAGTTACTTGGAGGTTTGGAAATACTGGGAAATGATGATTATTTCCCAACCCCGGTGAGACTTTAGGATTTGTTTCACTGTCTGTAGGAGACTCAAGATGAAGTATTTATAACCCAGACAATGAGCTAGTTCCCAAAGATTATGATTAAAATTTATGAAGGAAGCAATTTGCTTGTATTTTCACTCTGTCTTAAGCTTTCCCATTGTTTACAGACCATTAAAATGACTGTAACTGTGCTATTGGAAACTATTTTCATCTCAGACCCCACATCTGATACTTGGCAAGAAGATCTTGATCGTGTTACTCGTGGCTGGAAAGATGTCTTTTCTGTGCTTCACAACAATGAATATCTAAGAGAGCTACGTCTGTATGACAGCAACTTTGATAAACCACTAATGAATATTTTAAGTAAAGAACTAAGGCACCCAAACTCTAAACTACAAAAACTATTGTTGAGAGCTGTAACTTTCCTGGATGCCTCTCCAGATTTTACTTTTTGGCATTACAACCAGAATCTTCCACATCTTGACCCGAAAGATACTGACATACAGGAGAAGGGATTAAGATCCTTATGTGAGGCCTTGAAATGTCCATCATGTAAACTCCATATACTGAGGTTGGAATCCTGTGACCTGAATTCATTTCATTGTGTAAATCTATCTGACGCTCTCATATAAAACTAGAGCCTGGTATATCTGAATCTATAGACCAATAATCTTTCAGACGAAGGAGGGAAGTTGTTGTGTAAGGCCTTAGAACATCCAGAATGTTGCATAGAGAAATTGTCCTTAGCAAGCTCTGGCCTCATAAAAGCTGGCTGTGAGGAGCTTTCTTTGGCACTCATCAACAACAGGACACTGATGCATTTATGCTTAGCAGACAACTACTTGGGAGGTGATGGAATAGCACTTATAAGTGATGCCTTGAATTACCCACAATGTACTCTGCAGAGCCTTGTGGTAAGGAGGTGCCCTTTTACTCCACTGGGTAGTGAGTGTCTCTCCACCTCTCTTCTACACAACAAGAGCCTTACACATCTGGACCTTGGGTCAAACAAGCTTCAAGACTGTGGAGCAAGGCTTCTGCGCCATGTCCTTCAGCAGAGAAGCTGCAATCTTCAGGAGTTAGAATTGATGGGTTGTAGTCTCACTAGTGGGTGTTGTCTAAATCTGGTTTCTACTCTTGTGAAGAGCCAAAAGCTGTGGAGCCTACACCTTGGGAACAATGACCTGAAGGATATCAGCATGCATATCCTGTGTGATGCTTTGAGACATCCAAACTACAACATTCAGAGTCTAGGTTTGGAAAACTGTGGTCTGACCACTGCCTCTGTCAGAATCTCTGCATTTGTCTTCGTAGCAACAACAAAAAAAAATTAACAAAAATGAACTTGACAAAGAACACCTTGGAGTATGAAGGAATTAGGAACTTTTGTGAAGTCTTGAGGTCTCCAGAATGCAAACTGAAAGTTCTAGGGTTGGACAAAGAGAAAGTTGATACAAAAGCCAAGAAACTTCTGAAAGCTGTAAGAGTTGACAATCCACATCTGATCATTAAGTCACATTACAATTATAATGAAGAAGGCAGTGGGAGCTGGTGGCAGTGTTTCTGATCTGAACCTTATATTCCTTTAAAAATTAAAAATTAAAACACTTCTGCATGTCGAGGTCTTGGGTCCTTAGCTTATAGACATTGACCTGAGTCCAGAGACACTTCCCTTAGGGACAGGTTAATCACTTCTCTACAAATCGTTTGTCGCATTTGCCACAGAGGTTGAGAATAAAATGAAAAGGACAAAAAATGTGACTCTCTAAATGTGTTTTGGAATTAACCTATAGTTTATTTTCAGATTTTTATAATTTTGATTTATGTGTGGAGTGTATATATGTATAATTTGGAATAACATAAAATTAAAGGGAACAAAAGAGAGAGAGAAAAACCTATTCAAAGAACTGACCCAAACAGTACATTTTTACATCAAAAAGGTTATAAAAGACTGAGGAAAAGATGCAAGACAGGACTTAACATGTATGACAGAATCCATGAGCTCTGGCAGAGGGCATGCGGGCATGAGGGGTGGGCATGGCCGGGAGAATGAGTCTAAATTTGATTAAGAAATTTTGTATGGAATGTGCTCAATAAAATTAAAATAAATGAATAAATACATTTAATAAGTAATTAAGAAAAAATAAAATAAAACTAGGAAAGATAGGTAGATCTTTCTGGGAAAATAAAAATGATTTCTTCTGCCTTCAGCCTCAAGGATAGGTAAAACAACATGAGCCTTAAATCTTGGTACTTGTACCACAAGGCAATACTTGACCTGCCTGGCAGGCAGAAAGTTTTCTTCCTATGGACAGAGAGTGGATTTCTTCAGGGTCCAGGTGAGGGTGATGCTTCATCCTGAACTTCTGGGAGGACTGTAGGAATTCCCTAAGTCAAGATGCTGAAATCCTGAGAACTTTTGGAGGAAAGGATTATATCCATAGACTCTTCCTAGTCAGGGAAATTCATCCAGGCTCTAGGCTTTGATGGACAAGGAAGGCCATTGGCTCCTTGGATTATCCATGAAGTTCTAGGAATGTCTGGGCCTGTGGGGCAGGGGAAGTCAATGTCTAGTCCACTTCGTCCACTTATTTTCAGGACAGATTTTAACTATCCTCAGCCTCCATTCAATCTTTCCCACAAAATCCCCTTTTCTCTGCCCCTTCCAAGAGCTCATCCTCCCTGGGTTCTCATTGGAAAAGCCTTTGGCTCCCAATTCTGTCCAAAGGAAACAATCCTAGAGCCATTTTAATTTCTCCCAACCTAGGGAGAGTTGGAAAGAAAAAAAATCCACTCCACAGCTGTCTTCTGTCTTCCTGACCTCAGCACAGTCCAAGTTCCTTCCATCATCAGTCATACACTCACACAACCTAGGACAATACAAAACACAACAACAATAAAAACGACAACAACAACGACAACAACAAAACCCAAAGAAGGCTTTTCTAATGATGAAATATCAACAGGGACCTAACTCTCCAATGTCTTATTTTGAAGCATTCAGGCCTCCCCTCCTTGGGCCAGGGAAATGAATGAGAATAGGTCTCAGTTGGTCCATCTGAAAAAGTTTACATGCTGTCAGGAGAGCCCAGCAGAACTCACCCTCGCACATCTGCTGTTGCTCTGTGCATGTGCCAGCCACTGCACACTGAGGCAAGGCAAGTTTGTGGCAGGTTTCAGGGAGCTGGCAGGTGCCAGGGAGCTGGCAGGTGCAAACGTGAGGGCTTGCACAACCGACCCTGCACCATGGACCTCAGATAGAAAGAGTAGTGGCTTCTGCATGCACTCGGATGTCAGTTCCAGGGTGCATGGTTGCTGAAATCAGAGCATCACTCTGCATTAGTCCATACATAGCAGCTTCCGGGAAAAGCCCTCATTCCCCATCTGAGAGAGCTGATTTTGCAGGCCAAGCTGGCCATTTGTTGAAGGAAATATAGCCAAAAGGAGGCCACCCATGATGCAGCTCCCAGCAGTTGAGTCCCCACCCCCCAGATTCCTACTGTCCAGCGACAGAGAGCCTGTCCCATTGGGGTCAGCTCTAGTGGACAGGAAGTATTCCTCATCAGGAATCAAAAGCACTCCATGGGAAGGAAGGACATTGGCTGTGCTCTAGGTATGAGGCAGGTTGGAATGAACCTCCAAGCTAATTTTGGCTGTGAGGCAGGACTGCATAGAGTTAAGCTATCCTCTGCCAAACCCCATTGCCACCATGGGTCCTGGGCTGCAGAATGTCACTAGGCTACATGGAGGCATTGTGAGGTCTTTACCTCCTGAGCACCACAAATCTGACCAACCCTTCACAGACAGGTCAGGGCACATACGACAGTGTCAAGGAGGACACTTTCTTAGTACCCTGGCCTCTGATGATTTCCAAGCTGTCTCCACACTGACTATCTATTCCTGGACCTGTAACTGCTTTAGAAACCATTCTTGGAAAACCTACGCTAGGACTGGGTTTCTCTTTGAGTCCTCTATATTACTGGGGTAAGTCAGCACAGTCACACTGAAAATCTCCTCTCAGAATGCATCTTTCCTAAGACAGACGCCGTGCCCCCTAAGACTAAATAAATAAATAAATAATCAATCAATCAATCAATCAATAAAATAAGGAAAAAATAAAACTGGGAAGGAGAAAGAGAGACGCCATATTGGGGTGCCGAGCAGGGTAGGACTCAGGACAAGCCCGCCACCGCTCCAGCAAGGTAGAATCAGGGCATTGACGGTGCAGGACAATTGGTTTGCTGAGTTGTGGCAAAGGGGGCCCAGTGACTGTCGGACCTAAGCCCGACTCCTAATTCCTTCCAAGGCGTGGCTCCCCGGCTGGGTGGCCCCGCCCCCACACCGTAGTCACAAGCGGGAGGCGAGCCTGGCTTTGGAGGCAGGCACAGACGCCATATTGGGGTGCCGAGCAGGGTAGGGCTCAGGACAAGCCCGCCACCACCGCTCTAGCAAGGTACCCCCCTCCCCCCCCTCCGCCAACAACTGGAATTGAGGAGAGAGTATCCAGTGGATAAAGAGAATATTCAAAACAGGATAGGAAGAGACTTCCAGTATCCAATATATAAACAAAAGTGAAAGCCTGAAAACTAGACAAGTCAGCCCTCCACAAACAACAAGGAGGGAAGGAAGGGGAAATAAAAGAGGCATTGGAAGGAGGCAAGCAAAATAAAACAAGCTTTCAGCCTTCAACAAACTGAAAAGGCATTTGAGATTTGAATCACAAAAAGGAAACCCACATGCCAGGGAGACGATGAAGAGACAACATGGGAAAGGTACAGGATAATTCTGCACCAAGCTCTACCAACCCGGTAGGAGACAGCTACAATCAGATCCCCCTGGAGGTGACCACAGAAACAGACCTTAGAGGAATAATTGCAGACCTATGCAGAGAAATTAAAGAACATAAAGAAGAATTCAGAGAAGTAAAGAGAGAGAATGAAAAACTCAAAAAGGACCTGGAGGGATACAATGACAAACTAAAGGAAGAACTCAGAGAAGTAAAGAGAGAGAATGAAAAACTCAAAAAGGACCTAGAGGGATACAATAACAAACTAAAGGAAGAGATTGACAAACTCCAGAAAGAACAAGAGAGAGAAAAAAACAAACACCTTAAGGAAGTAGAAACACTGAAAAAGGAGGCCAACCAACGAAGTAAGGAGCACCAAGAAGAGATTGAGAAACTCATAAAGGAAATGGATATATTAAGGAAATCACAGGATGAAATGAAAAAGGAAATAGAACACTTATCCAACCAGGAAGAAAGGAAAGGAAAAAGCCTCAGAAATAGAATGGAGGAAGCAGAACAAAGAATATCAGATCTGGAAGATAACACAGAGCAACTAAAAAACTCAAATAAAGATTATGAAAAATTTAAAAATACACAAAACTGGAACAACCAGGAAATATGGGACACTATGAAAAGATCAAACCTCCGCATCATGGGAATAGAGGAAGGAGAAGAATCTCAAGAGAATAGTATTGATCAGATCTTCAACAGAATAATAGATGAAAACTTCCCCAAACTAAAAGTAGACAAACCCATTCAAATACAAGAAGCACACAGGACTCCAAATAGACAAGATCAGAAAAGAAACTCCCCACGCCACATCATAGTCAAAATGCTAGATGCCCAAAACAAAGATAAAATTCTGAAGGCCACAAAAGAAAAACAAGTCACATACAAAGGGAAACCCATCAGAATTACAACTGACTTCTCGCCGCAAACCATGAAAGCAAGAAGAACATGGAGCAAAGCATTCCCAGTGTTAAAGGACTATGGATGCCAACCCAGAATACTTTACCCAGCAAAAATGTCAATTACAGTTGAAGGAGAGAGAAGAATCTTCCAAGACAAAAACAAGATGATAGAATACATGTCCGGAAAACCAACTCTCCAGAAAATGCTTGAAGCAATTCAAAGGGCAGAAGAGAGGAGCAACTATCCTCAAGCACCTAGGAAAAGAAACTAATAAAAATATAAACATAGGAGTAGAATCAGAGACTAAAAGTCCAAATGGATAATAAGGTGAAAGGAAAAAACATCCATCTTTCAATTATAACCTTAAATATTAATGGGCTGAACTCCCCAATCAAAAGGCATAGACTGGGAGAATGGATTAGGAAACAAAATCCATCTATATGCTGTCTGCAAGAAACCCATCTCAATTTCAAGGACAGACACCAACTTAAGGTGAAGGGATGGAAGAAAATATTCCAAGCAAATGGTACCAAAAAGAAAGCAGGTGTCGCTATCCTAATATCAGACAAAATAGACTTCAAAGCAAAAGAAATCAAAAGAGACAAAGAGGGCCATTATATCTTCATTAAAGGAACAATCGACGATGAAGATCTCACAATCATGAATATATATGCACCAAATGCCGGCGCACCAAACTTTGTAAAGACAACTCTTCAGGATCTTAAGGCTCAGATTAACCCCAGCACACTAATAGTAGGGGACTTTAATACCCCACTAAGTCCTTTAGACAGATCAACAGGACAAAGGATAAACAGAGAGACATCTGAACTGAATGATACAATACACCAAATGGACCTCACAGACATCTATCGAATATTCCACCCAAACACCAGAGAATACACTTTCTACTCAGCACCCCATGGAACATTCTCCAAAATAGATCATATACTGGGCCACAGGGAAAAACTCAACAAATACAAAAAGATTGAAATAATCTCATGCATTCTTTCAGACCACAGTGCAATAAAACTCAATATCAACACCAGGATAAACCCTACAACCTACAAGAACACATGGAGACTAAACAACACTCTCCTGAATAATGAATGGGTCAAGGAAGAAATAAAGAAAGAAATAAAAACATTCCTGGAACTGAATGACAATGATAATACAACGCAGCAAAACCTATGGGACACTTTAAAAGCAGTCCTAAGAGGAAAGTTTATAGCTCTAAGTGCCTACATTAAAAAAACAGAAAGAGCACAAGTGAACGATCTAACACTCCAGCTAAAAGTACTTGAGAGACAACAACAAATGAACCCTAAACGCAGCAGACAAGAAGAAATAACAAAAATCAGAGCAGAGATCAATGAAATAGAAACAAAGAAAACCATACAAAAAATCAATGAATCCAAAAGCTGGTTCTTTGAGAGAATAAACAAGATAGACAGACCTCTAGCCCAGTTAACCAAAAGAAAGAAGGAACAACTCCAAATCAATAGAATCTGTGATGAAAAGGGAAATATCACAACAGATAATGAAAAGATCCAGACAATCATACGGAATTACTTTAAAAACCTATACTCTACCAAGTTTGAAAACCTAGAAGAAATGGATGAATATCTGAAATCTTGGGAATCACCAAAGCTCAACCAAGAAGAGATCGACAGCTTAAACAGACCAATAATATGTGAAGAAATTGAAGATGTAATAAGCAGCCTCCCAACCAAAAAATGCCCAGGCCCAGATGGTTTCACAGCAGAATTCTATAAAATATTTCAAAAAGACTTACAACCATTAATATTCAAGTTGTTTAGAAGGATACAAACGGAGGGAGTTCTCCCAGATTCCTTCTATGAAGCCAGCATCACTCTAATACCAAAACCAGGCAAAGATGCAACTAAAAAGGAGAACTATAGACCCATCTCCCTAATGAACACAGATGCCAAAATTCTAAATAGGATACTGGCAAATCGCATACAGACCCACATCAAGAAGATCATCCACCATGACCAAGTTGGATTCATACCAGAGATGCAGGGATGGTTCAACATACGAAAATCAATAAATATCATCAAGCATATAAACGGACTGAAAGACAAAAACCACACCATCATCTCAATTGACGCGGAAAAAGCCTTTGACAAAATCCAGCATCCGTTCATGTTTAAAGTCCTAGAGGGAATTGGATTGGAGGGATCATACCTTAATGTAATCAAAGCCATATACAGGAAACCCACAGCCAATATCATCCTAAATGGGGAAACGACAGAAGCATTCCCCTTAAGGGTAGGAACTCGGCAAGGTTGTCCCCTGTCACCACTCCTTTTCAACATAGTGCTTGAATCCCTTGCTAGGGCAATAAGGCAAGAAAAGGAAATTAAAGGAGTTCTAATAGGAAAAGAGGAAGTCAAGCTATCCCTTTTTGCTGATGATATGATTGTCTACTTAAGGGATGCTAAGAACTCCACCAGGAAACTCCTAGAAACGATTAGGAGCTTCAGTAAGGTGGCAGGATACAAAATAAACCTAGAAAAATCAGTAGCCTTTCTCTACACCAACAGTAGGCAGCTGAAGAAGGAATACAAGGAGACCTTCCCACTCACAATAGCCTCAAAAACAATAAAATACCTAGGAACAAACCTAACCAAAGATACCAAGGACCTCTACAACAAAAATTTTAAACCTCTGAAGAAGGAAATTGAAGAAGACATCAGGAGATGGACAAACCTCCCATGCTCATGGATTGGGAAAATAAATATAGTAAAAATGTCCATTCTACCTAAACTTGTATACAGATTTAATGCAATCCCAATCAAAATCCCCAAGAGCTTCTTCACAGGTTTGGAAAAAAGAATCCTCAATTTCATTTGGAAAAACAAAAGACCCCGAATAGCCAAAGCAACTCTGAGCGAAAAGAGCAATACAGGGGGGATCGCTATACCAGACATCAAACTATACTACAGGGCTATAGTCATAAAAACAGCTTGGTACTGGCACAAAAACAGACCAGTTGACCAATGGAACAAAATTGAAGATCCAAACCTGAGCACATACAATTTCAGCCATCTCATATTTGATAAGGAGGCCAAGAAGACACATTGGAGGAAAGACAGCATCTTCAACAAGTGGTGTTGGCAAAACTGGATCACCACCTGTAGAAGAATGAAATTAAACCCCTACCTCTCACCCTGTACAAAAGTCAATTCCAAATGGATCAAAGACCTCAACGTGAAATCCAAAACTCTGGAGGTGATAGAAGAGAAACTTGGCAGCAGACTACAAGACGTAGGTGTAGGAAAAGACTTCTTAAATCAGACAGCAGCTGCACAAGAAATAAGGTCGTCAATTGACAAATGGGACCTCATTAAACTCAAAAGCTTCTGTACATCAAAGGAAACAATAAAGGAAGTGAAGAGAAAACCCACAGAATGGGAGGAAACCTTCACAGCAGATACATCTGACAAAGCATTAATCTCCAGAGTATACAAGCTACTCAAAAAACAAAGAAGAAAGAAAACAAATGAATCACTCAGAAGATGGAGCAAAGATCTGAACAGAGACTTCACAGAGGAGGAATTAGAGATGGCTGAGAAACACCTTAAGAAGTGTTCAACATCACTAATAATTAAGGAAATGCAAATTAAAACCACCTTAAGATACCACCTTACTCCAGTAAGACTGGCTAGGATCAAGAAAACAAATGATGCCAAGTGCTGGAGAGGGTGTGGGGAAAGGGGAACACTCATCCATTGCTGGTGGGAATGTAAACTTGTGCAGCCACTATGGAAAACAGTGTGGAGAACCCTTAGAAGACTCAAAATGATCCTGCCATTTGACCCAGTCATACCACTCCTGGGTATATACCCACAAGACTCATCTTACTGCAGAGATACATGCACAGCTATATTTATTGCCGCTCTGTTCACAATAGCAAAAAACTGGAATCAACCCAAATGCCCCTCAACTGACGAGTGGATAGAGAAAATGTGGTACATGTACACAATGGAATTCTATGCAGCAGTAAAGAAAGACAACATCATGAACTTTGCAGGTAAATGGATGGAGCTTGAAGACATCATGTTAAGTGAAGTAACACAGTCCCAGAAAAACAAACGACAAATGGTATCTCTCATATGTGGACGCTAGTACCAATAACCCAGTTATAAATATTTCTTGTGGAGAGGGATGCATATTAAAAGAACAACAACAGAAAGATTGCATCAGAAGGCTGACTGAAATGGTGACTCGGGAGGGGTGGGAGGGGTGGGAGAGGGACACGGGTGTATATTCGATTGGTGCATGTTTAATTGACATGAGTTCAACAAGTATCCAGTTTTGCCCAGACTCTGTCTACAAGATACATGGTGTTTTAGGACTTAGTAAAAGTAAATATGGGCATATTGGACAACATTGGTTTGAAGACTGATAAAAACGGTAATGCATCTGAGTTAATTGGTGATATAAATTGCTCTTGTCCACATTAGCTTTAACTAAAATCTGTATAACAATTACTTTGGGATTGGTATAAACAAATGTTCTCTATAATTTTGCTGTCATATAGTATCACCTGGTAGCAATCTCTTTCACCTATAGGATGATTTAACTCAAAAATGAACTTTGTTTCCCAAGTTAATCACATACAGTAACCCAAAACAGCATGGGTGAACTTGATGAAATCTGTGCCTTGATTCCACCCTATAGGTATGTATAAAACAACTGCTTTTTTGAGACTCATGGGTCAAAACTAAACACCTTAAATAAAAAAGGGGGATATAGATAGATATGAAAACTTTTTGTCAAAAAACCTTGCAACCCAAATCTTAAAACTAACTATGGGAAAGGATTTGTATGTTCCAACAGGCCAGAGTATCACCAACTTAATGGCTGAGAAAGAAAATGCAGCTTTGCAGTGAGTAGGATGTACCAGAAAGTGCCAGCAGAAGGATTGACTCCTCTGCGCATTGAAGGGAAGAAATGCCTCAGATTGCTGCAGACATCAGGCCCCTCTGTGGATCCTACTAGTAACAACTATTTTTTAATGATTCCTAACGAAGCTTACCTTCTAGGTGCTGCAAAGGTTTTAATACAAGAGACTTTCTTAACTCCCCCCCATAGAATAAAGAGAAATAAGAGGATGATGAGGTCATTCTCCAGCTGTAGATTGGAACCAGCTGTTATAGAAGTGTTCTCTTGTAAAATCAGTAAAACTGCCTTCTTTAATTGACTAATGGACATAGAAACTGTGAAAAGGATTATTTTCTATTCAGAACCAAATATAATGCTAAAGTCTCCTTAAGCTATGCACCTAAACAAAATATATCAATACAGGAGCTCTGACATCAACAATGGATTATTCTACCAAGGAGATGTTGGCCAGGGGATCCAAGCCCCCACAAATGGTAAAGGCTCCTTGCCTCCTAACTGGGATATCTGCAGGAAGAGAGGCGATAAGGCCCTGCTGTTGAAGACCTGATACAAACATGGAAAAGATGTATGGAGACCGCACTTGCAAGTATACAGATGGTCTCTGGGATGCCAGAGAGTGTTACCAAAGACCACTAAACCAATAAAGCAAATATAGGTCTCCTTGAGTCAAGCAAGACTCCTCCGTCAGCACCAGCTACACCTCATCTGCCTGGAAATACTGTGCAGCAGTGGCAGCCATATGTCTGTATATCCCAAATCTAATTGGCTATTGGCTCTCTCCTTGGAGGAATAACCCACGGCTGATGTCACAAGCTTACATCCTCTAATGGTTAGGAGATGTTATAAACCACACGAAGACCCTGCCATACTTGACAGAAGAAAATGTAGATCATGAATTGACATACCATCCAAACATCTGTGTCTATACCAAAGTAACCTACCATAACAATTAGTACTGTTTAAATACCCATATATCTAATTGTGTGTGCTTCATTAGTAGGATCGAAAGGCTATATATTATACTGTTTAAATACCTAAATATCTAATTGCATGTGCTTCATTAGTAGGATCGAAAGGTTAAGCCTGGACAAGCTGGCAGCCCATGAAAGAAAACAGCCAGAACTGACTAGAGACCAAGACATCAGCTCCAGAGAAAGTAGAGTGTTTTGCTTCTCATCCACCTGTGCCCCTTTTCTAAGCCTAGGGAACAATCTGCGGAAGAGGGGGCGTGGTAGAATGTAAGGGCTTCGATTGGGGTTAATGGTGAAACTACAACAATATAGACTGGACACTCATTTGATCAACTTGATTGAACATACAAGCCCCCCCTTTCAGGATGGTGGGACCCATGAGCTGTGTGGGTTTGGGCACAACTGCTTGCAAATTGGTTTTACATGAAGGATGATTGTACTCACAAATTATCACCTATTGTTAAAAAAAATGAAAACAAAACAAAACAAAAAAGCAGAGAAAGATGCAGAAAACTTATGGCAGAATGCATGATCTGCGATGGGTAGGGGTGGGGTGGGGGGGAAGGGAAGGGGATATATGCCTGAACTGAATTGGAAAATGATGTATGAAATACACAAAGCATCAATAAAATTAAAAAAAGAAAAAAAACTGGGAAGGAGAGGTAGATATATCTGGGATATTAAAAATAGTTGCTTCTGCCTTCAGTCATGAGGAAAAAGGAACATCAGCATGGAACTGAACCCTAACATTAAATAAATAATTAAATTAATTAAATAAAACAGGAAGGACAGGTAGATATTTCTAGGAAATTAAAAATGTTTTGGGGGCCAGGTGTGGTGGCGCACGCCTTTAATCTTTGCACTTAGGAGGTAGAGGTGTGTGGATCTCTGTGAGTTCAAGGCCAGCCTGGTCTACAGAATGAGTTCCAGGACAGCCAGAGCTACAGGGATACCCTGTCTCAAAAAGACAAAAAAATAGTTTTCCTCTGCCTTCAGTCTCAAGGATAGGGGAAACAAAACCAGCCTTGAATCTGGGTGCTGGACCACAGGGGAATACGTGAACTGGGTGGCAGGGAGAATGTTTTCTTGATATGGCCAGAGAGTAGATTTCTCCAGGGTCCTGGGTGAGGGTGAGGCCTCCTCCTGAACTTCTGGGCAGACTGTAGGTATTCTCTAAATCAGGATGCTGAAATCTTGAGAACTTCTGGAGGAAAGGATTAAGTACATAGACCCTTCCTAATCAGGGAAATTCATCCAGGTTCCAGTCTTTGATGGACAAGGAAGGCCATTGGGTCCTTGGATTTCCCATGAAGTTCTAGGAAGGTCTGGGCCTGCGTGGCAGGGGCAGACACTGTTTAGTTCACTTCCTACACTTATTTTCAGGAGAAATTTTAACTAACCTCAGGCTGCTTCAAATCTTCCATGAAAACTCCCTTTTTCCTTCCCCCTCCAAGAGCCCATCCTCTCTGGGGTCTCATTGGAAAAGACTTTGGCTCCTAATTCTGTCCAAAGGAAACAATCCTAGAACCATTTTAAGTTCTCCCAACCTAAGGACAGTTGGAAGGAAAAAGTCCACTCCACAGCTGTCTTCTGTCCTCCTGACCTAAGAACACTCCACGGTCCTTAAATCCACCAGTCATACACTCACACAATCCAGGAAAATACAACAACAACAACAACAACAACAACAACAACAAACAAACAAAAATATTTCTCTAATGGTGAAATATTCACAGGGACCTAATTCTCGAAAGAGTTTTCCTTAAATCCTTCATGGTTCCCTTCCTTGGGCAAGGGAAATGACTGAGAATTGGTCTCAGTTGGTCCATCTGAACAAGTTCCCATACTGTCAGGAGAGCCCAGCAGAGCTCACCCTCACACCTCTGCTGTTGCTCTGCGCATGCACCAGGTACAGGACACCAGGGCAAGGCAATGTTTTGGCAGGTTCCCAGGAGCTGGCGGGTGCTAGCCCAAGGGCCCTGTGCCTGCACTGGGAAGGTTGAACAGCCAACCCTGAGACCTGGAGTTCGAGTAGAAGGAGAAGCGATTTCTGCTGGCACTCAGTTGCCAATTCCTGGGTGTCTGGTTGCTGATAATGAGAGGGGCCTTCTCACTTAGGCCATACTTAGCATCTCCCATAAAGCCCTTCATTCTCCATCTGAGAAAGGATTCTGCAGGCCAAGCTGGCTATGTTTTCAAGAGACACATAGCCAAAGGGAGGACACTCCTGACGCAGCTTCTGGTGGTTGAGCAGGCTCCGCCCCTAGATTCCTACTGCTCAGCCACAGAGAGGCTGTCCTAGAGGGGTCAGCTCTAGTGGACAAGAGGTGTTGCTCACTAGGGATCAAAAGCACTCTAAGCAAAAGAAAGGACCTGGGATGTGCTCCAGGTCTGAGGCAGGTTGGGAGGAACCTTAAAGCTAATTTTGTCCGAGGGGAAGTTCTGGATGCAGTTAAGCTATCCCTAACCATCCCCATTGGCACCATACCTCCTGGGCTGCAGACTGTCACCAGGCTATGTAGAGGCATTGTGAGTTTTTACCTTCTGAGCATCACAAATCTGACCAACCCTTCACAGAGAAGGCATGGGTCAAAGGACAGTGTCTAGGTGGACTCTTTCTCAGTACTCTGGTCTCTGGTGATATTCAAGAGGTCTCCACAAGGAACATCCCTATTCCTGGACCTGTAACTGCCTTAGAAACCTTTCTTGGAAAACCTACCCTAGGAATGGGTTTCTCTTCGGTCCTCCATATTACTGGGGTAAGGAAGTCCAGGAACACTGACAATCACCACTCAGAAGACACCTTTCCTAAGTAGAGACAGAAGCTGTGCCCCCTAACATTAAATAAATATTGAAAAAATAAACAAATAAATATAGACAGACAGAAAGAAAGAAAGAAAGAAAGAAAGAAGGAAAGAAAGAAAGAAAATAAGTAAAAACTAAATAAATAAAACTAAGAAGTACAAGTCAATATTTCTGGGAAATTAAAATGGTTTCCTCTGCCTTCAGTGTCAAGGAAAGGTGAAACAACATCAGCATGGACCTGATCCCTAACATTAAATAAATATTGAATGCATAAACAAACAAATAAATAAATAAATAAATAAATAAATAAATAAATAAAAATAAATAAATTATTAAGAAAAAATAAAACTAGGAAGGACAGGTAGATATTTCTGGGAAATTAAAAATGGCTTCCTCTGTCTTGAGTCTCAAGGATGGGGAAACAAAATGAGCCTTGAATCTGGGTCCTTGACCTATAGGGGAGTACTTGACCTGTGTGGCAGGGAGAAAGTTTTCCTGCCTATGGACAGAGACTGGATTTCTCCAGCATCCTGGGTGAGGGAGATGCCTAGTCCTGAACTTCTGGGCAGACTGTAGGATATCTCTAATTCAGGATGCTGAAATCCTGAGGTATTTTGGAGGAACATTTTAGGTCCATAGACAATTCCTATTCAGGGAAATTCCTCCAGGCTGAAGGATTGATGGTCAAGCAAGGCCATTGGTTTCTTGGATTTCCCATGTAGTTCTAGGAACCTCTGGGCCTGGGTGGCAGGGGAAGACACTGTCCAGTTCCCTTTCTATCCTTCTTGTCAGGACAGATTTGAACTATCTTCAGCTTCCATCCAATCTTCCCAGCAAACTCTCCTGTTCTCTGCCCCTCCAAGAGCCCATCTCCCTGCATTCTCATTGGAAACGACTTTGGCTCCCAATTCTGTCCAAAAGAAACTATCCTAGAAACATTTTAAGATCTCCCTAGGAAGAGGAGGAAGGAAAAAAATCCATGGTCCTTCCATCCACCAGTCATACACACGCACACACAACCCAGGATATTACAACAATGACAACAACAACAACAACAACAAAAAAAAACAACCAACCAACCAAACAACAACAACAACAGCAGCAGCAACAAAACCAAAGGCATTTCTAATGGTGAAATATCAATTGGGACTTAATTCTCCAGAATTTTCCTTGAAGCCTTCAGGGTTCCCCTCCTTGGGCTTGGGACATGAATCAGAATAGGTCTCAGTTGGTCCATCTGAACAAGTTCCCATGCTATCAGAAGAGCCCAGCAGAACTCACACTCACTCCTCTGTGTTGCTGTGTGCATGTGCCTGCCATGGGACACCAGGGGAGGCAGGCTTGTGGCAGGATCCAGGGAGCTGTTGGATGCATGGGCAAGGGCATTGTGTCTTCACTGGGAAGCTTGAACAACTGACCCTGCGCCCTGGATCTCAGATAGAACTAGAATTGGCTTCTGCCTGCACTCACGTGCTAGTTCCTGGGTGCATGGTTGCTGAAATCCGAGCAGCACTCTGGATTAGGCCATACCTAGTATCTCCCGAAAGACCCTCATTCCCCTTCTGAGAGAGTTGATTCTGCAGGCCAAGCTGGCCATGTTTTATAGGGAAACATAGGCAAAGGGAGGCCATAGCTGATGCAGTTCCAGGTGGTTGAGAAAGCTCCCTCCCCCCTGCCATGCACACCTAGGTTCCTACTGCCTAGTGACAGCCTTTCCCCAGTGGGTTCAGCTCTAGTGGACAGGAGGTATTCCTCACCACAGATCAAAAGCACTCCAGGCATAGGAAGGACCTTGGCTCTTCTCTAGTTATGAGGTAGGTTGGGAGGAACCTCCAAGGTAATTTTGGCCCCGGGGAAGGACTGGATGCAGTTAAGCTATCCCCTGACCAACCCCATTGCCACCACACCTCCTGGGCTGCAGACTGTCATCAGGCTATGTGGAGGCATTGTGAGGTCTTTACGTTCTGAATCTCAGAAATCTGACTGACCCTTCACAGACAGGTCAAGGCACAAAAGACAGTGTCTAGGAGGACACTTTCTCAGTACCCTGGTCTTTGCAGATTTCCAAGCTGCCTCCACACCGACTAACTCTATTCTTAGACCTGTAACTGCCTTAGAAACCTTTCTTGGAAAACCTACCCTAGGACTGGGTTTCTCTTTGGGTCCTCTATATTACTGGGGTAAGGCAGCACAGGTGACTGACAATCACCTTTCAGAAGGCATCTTTCCTAAGTAAAGACCTGCCACTTAACATTAAATAAATCATGAATCAATCAATAGATAAATCGATAGATCAAACAATCTATAAAATAAGGAAAAAATTAACTACAAAGGACAGGTAGATATATCTGGGAAATTAAAAATGGTTTTCCCTGCTTTCTGTCTCAAGGATAGGGGAAACAACACGAGTCTTGAGTCTGGGTACTTGGACCCCAGGGGAATACTTGACCTGGGTGGCAAGGAGAAAGTTTTCTTGATATGGCAAGAGAGTGGATTTCCACAGGGTCCCAAGTGAGGGTGAGACATCATCGTGAACTTCTGGGTGGACTGTAGGCATTCCCTAAGTCAGTATGCTGACATCCTGAGGTGTTTTGGGGGAAAGATTTTTGTCCATAGACCCTTTTTTTTTTTTTTTTGATCTTTTTGAGACAGGGTCTCCCTGTAGTCCCAGCTGTCCTGGAACTTACTCTGTAGACCAAGCTAGCCTTGAACTCACAAAGATCCGCCTGCCTCTGCCTCCCAAGTGCCAGGATTAAAGGCGTGCACCACCACGCCTGGCTCCATAGACCCTTCTTAATCTGTGAAATTCCTCCAGGCTCCAGGATTTGATGAACAAGTCCGTTGGTTCCTTGGGTTTCCCATGAATTCTAGGAACCTCTGGGTCTGGGTGGCAAGGGCAGACACTGTCTAGTCCACTTCATACCCTTCTCGTCAGGACAGATTTTAACTATCCTCAGCCTCCATCCAATCTTCCCTGCAATCTCCACTGTTCACTGCCCCCTCCAATGGCCCAGCCTCCCTTGGGTTCTCAATGGAAAATTTGTTGACTCCCAATTCTGTGGAAAGGAAAAAAATCCTAGAACCATTTTAAGATCTCCCAACCTTGGGAGAGTGGAAGGAAAATAATCCACTCCACAGC
This sequence comes from Rhizomys pruinosus, assembly GCA_009823505.1. NCBI lineage: Eukaryota > Metazoa > Chordata > Mammalia > Rodentia > Spalacidae > Rhizomys > Rhizomys pruinosus. Next base: position 575,005 of record VZQC01009708.1, read on the forward strand.
TGTCTCCTGTCCTCTGACCTAAGCACAGTCCATGGTCTTTCCATGCACCAGTCATACACAAACACAACCCAGGGTAATACAAAAAAGGAATTTCTATTGGTGAAATATCCACAGGGACCTAATTCTCCAGAATTTTCCTTGAAGCATTCAGGTTCCTCTCCTTGGGCCTGGGAAATGAATCAGAATAGGTCTCAGTTGGTCCATCTGAACAAGTTCCCATGCTGTCAGAAGAGCCCAGGAGAACTCGCCCTCGCACCTCTGCTGTTGCTCTGCACATGTGCCTGCCTTGGGACACCAGGGTGAGGCAGGGTTGTGGTAGGTTCCTAGGAGCTGGCAGGTGCCAGGGCGAGGGCATTGTGCCTGCACTGGGAAGCTTGCACAACCTCTGGATTAGGCCATATCTAGCAACTCCCAGGAAAGACCCTCATTCCCCATCTGAAAGAGCTGATTCTTCAGGCCAAGCACATAGCCAAAGGGAGGGCAGTCCTGATGCAGATCCTGGCAGAGATCCTAGCTTCTTACTGCCCAGTGACAGAGAGCCTGTCCCAGATTGGTCAGCTCTAGTGGACAGGAGGCATTCGTCACCAGGGATCAAAAGCACTCCAGGGGAAGTAAAGACCTTGGCTTTGCTCTAATTATGAGACAGGCTGGGCCAAACCTCCAAGCTAATTTTGGCTGTGGGGCAGGACTGGATGCATTTAAGCTATCCCTTGACCCACCCCACTGGCACCACACATCCAGGGCTACAAACTGTCATCAGGCTATGCAGAGGCTTTGCGAGGTCTTTACCTTCTGAGTGTCACATATCTAACTTAATCCACAGAGAAGTCCGAGTTCAAATACAGTGTTTAGGAGAATACTTTCTCAGTACCCTAGTCTCTGAAGAATTCCAATTGGCCTCCACACAGACCATCTCTATTCCTTGACCTGTAACCTCCATAGAAACCTTTCTTGGAAAACCTACCCGAGGAATGATTTTCTCTTTGATTCCTCTAGATTACCGGTGTAAGGCAGCACAGCCCTACTCACAATCACCTGTCAGAAAGCATCTTTCCCAAGTTGAGATATAAGCCCTTCCCCTTAACATTAAATATATGTGTAATCAAATAAATAAATAAACTAATTAAAAAGTGAAATAAAACTAGGAAGGACAGGTAGATTTTTCTGGGAAATTAAAAATATTTTTTTCTCTGCCCTCATTCTCAAGGAATGTGTGCCACAACATTAGCCTGGAATCTGTCCTTGGACCACAAGGGAATATTTTACCTTGGTGTCAAGGAGAATTTTTCCTGCCTATGGCCACAGTGTAGAGTTCTCCAGGGTCCCTACTGAGGGAGTGGGGTTGTGGCCTGGTCCTGAACTTCTGGGGAAATGATGGGAGTTCCCTAAGCCAGGATGCTGAGATCCTGACATCCTTTTTGGGAAATGTTTAGGTCCATGAACCCATCATAATAGGTGAAATTCCTCAAGGCTCCAGGCTTTGATGGACATGGAAGGACCTTGGTTCCTTGGATTTCCCTTGAAGTTCTTGGAAACTCTGAGCCTGGGTGGTAAAGGCATCCACTGTCTAGTCTTGTACTAGTTAGGGTTCTCTAAAGAAACAGAATCAATGAACTAATATCTACCTATCATCTATCTATCTATCTATCTATCTATCTATCTATCTATCTATCTACCTACCTATCTATCTATCTCTATATCTCTATATCTATATCTATATATGTACACACAGATTTATTGATTTATTCATGGAATAGAGTCCAAGGAGACCAATAATAGATATGCTGCACTGCAAAGTCCAAGAATCCAAGCATTTGCTCAGTCCATGAGGCTGGGTGTCCCAGTAGTCCCAATCTGGCACTGAAGGCCTGATTGATTCTGGGATATCTGCCTGTCTCAGTCAACACTGGGATCTAAAGAGTTGATCACAGCAGCAAGCCAAACTCACCTGTGAGAGAGAAGGCAAGCAGCAGGCAAAAAGGGACCAGCTCCCTCTGCCGTAGCTTTTTATACTGGCTGCCAGCAGAAGGTAATGCCCACATTTAGGGTGGGCCATCTGGCTTCAGATAATCCCAATCTGAAGATCTTTTTCTCATGTTTGTTCATTGCTAATCCAGTCTAGTTGACACCCGGGATTAACTATCATAAGTCCACTTTCTACTCTTCTTGTCAGGATAGATTTTAACTCCATCCAATCTTCCCAACAAACTCCCCAGTTTTCTGCCCCCTCCAAGAGTGCAGCCTCCATAGGGTCTTAGTGGCAAAAGGCTGTCTCCATAGGGTCTTAGTGGCAAAAGGCTGTCTCCAAATTCTATCCAAGGGAAAGCAATCCTATAACCATTTTCTCCCAACCTAGGGAGAGTTGGAATGGAAACAATCCACTCCACCACCACCTGACATATGCACAGGCCACAGTCCATCCATCCACCAGTCATATCCACACAAAAGCTAGGATACTACAAATAGGAATACAAAAGCTAGGATACTACAAATAGGAATACAAATCGAATGTATTTCTAATTGAGAAATATCAAAGGAGACCTAATTCTCCAAAGATTTTCCTTGAACCTGTCAGGGAAATGAAAGAGAGGAGTTCTCAGTTGGTTAATCTTAACAAATTCATATGCTATTTACAGAGCCCAAGAGACTTCACCTTTGTGCCTCTGCTGTTACTCTGTGCATGCTGCAGCTCTGAGACAGCAGGGGGAGGGAGGAGTGATGTTTGCAGGAATTGGCGGGTTTCATTTCCCAGGCCTTGTGCCTGGACTGGAGAGCCTGCATAGCATACCCTGCACCCAGGATCTCAGCCAAAAGCAGAAGCTCCTTCTGCTTGTGCCACTTCCTTGTTGCAACACTACTGAAATCAGAGCAGCCCTCTGGCATAGGCCATGCATAGCAGCTCCTGGTCAATGCCTGTTCTGGTCAGAGAGTCCAGATTCTTCATGTCATGTTTTTGTGAGACATATAGCTAAATGGAGGTTGCTCTGGATGCAGTCCCAGGAGATTGAGCAAGCCTCTCCCCTGGATTCTTTCAGTGCAGCTACAAAGAGCCTGTCTCTAGAATATCTTCTCTTTAATTAAATTATCTAAATCAGTCAAGCAATCTACCCATCAATTAACTAAGTAAATAAATAAAAATAATAATTAAAAAATAATTAAATAAATAAATATAAAACCAGGATATATGGCCAAAGTATGGAGTTATGCAGTATCCTAGGTGAGGGGTTTGGGTTTAGGCATCTTTCCTAAGTAGAGACAAAACCCCTGCCTCTAACCCAAATATACAAATTAATAAATAAATAGATAAATAAATAATATAATTGAAATTGTCAATAAAATAAAACCAAAATAGATGGTTGTTTCTTGGAAATTTAAAAATGGCTTCCTCTGTCTTCAATGTCAAAGATAGTGCAAAATTATCAGTGTGGATTTAGGGTGCTTTAACTCCAAGTTAATATTTGTCCTTCCAGGGAGAAATTTGTCATGCCTATGGCCAGAGAGTGTAGTTTTTCAGGATCCTCCATGTGGGGGATGGAAATCTGAATAGTCCTAATGTCTGAGGGGACTGTGGGAATTCCCTATAAATGTACTGTTTAAAAAATCAGAATCCAAAGTTTTGGAGTTCTCATGGCTGAAACCAGATGAGAAAGATAATGAGACAAGGATAGGCACTACCTCAGAGCACAGTTCAGGATAGTAGTACTCTCCATTCCTGAGGATATGTGTCCTCAGAATTTACCTCCCCACAATACGTTTTCATTTCATATCTATTACTGGTGCATAGATTAAACTTAACTATTCTGTTATTTCTGGATGATGTCTGTGATTTAAATCTGGAACTTTTCCTACCTCTCATATTGTTTCAGCTATTTATATCTAATACTAATTGAGATTCCTATTCCACTAGGCAATAATGCTGGTAAATGGAATTGTGAAAAGAACATGCAACTTCAGATCTAAGACCATCTTTCACTCTGCTGTTCAGAACTCTATGTCCAAAGAAATTTGACATCAACATGTAAACTTAAGACACCGTAACAAATGCAGCTGTGCACTTATGTTTATTTGAGCACAACTTTGAATAAAACAACATTTCTACAACTGACTCCAGCATGATATTGCTGTAATACAACTTATGACTATAAAGTAGTTTGCCAAACATAGTAGAAAATGTCAAATCATTAAGAACTGGTTGCTGATTTGCAATGCCAGGAGATGATTAACATAACAGGAGCAAACACAGGATATTCTTTTCTACACTGAAACAGCAACCACAATAACAATAAAAATTAAAAAAGAATATCCATAACATCTCTGGCATCTTCATGTCAGGCAGGAATCCGAACACTGTTCTAACAGCCTGGATGGCTTTCCCTGGCTTTGTGCCTCCTCAAGGTTGTATTCTGCTGTCCAGTTCTGGGCACATCAGATGGGACCACAGTATGTCTGGTGAGTGGATTGAAGGCAGATGGCTCAAGTTCCAGACTCTGCTTGCTACTCTTGGTTTCTAGAGGTTCAAACAAGAGAGGGCCTAGTTTAGCTTGATGAGATAGAGAATTTCTCAGGGCCCTTTGGTCACAGTGGTTAGGTGTGGGGACCTTTGGGCATCAGGCAATTTTTGGATTACCCCTTAATCAGATGAGGTCATCTTGGATGGAGGTGGTAGGATGCGATCATCCCAAATGGGGCAGGTCTGAGGTAACTTTGAGTGGAGGGGGAATTCAAAAGCCTCATTGGTCAGGGGCTATATATCTGAGAAACTCTTAGTCAGAAGGGTATGTTTGAAGTCCCCACATAACAGCTTTGATATCTGTATCCACCAGATATCAATCAGATATGGAGAGGTCAATAAGAGACCCCATAGGCTAGAGGAGAAATGTCAGAGATAAGCCTCAAGAGATGGGCAAGTTAAGAAGACCACATGCCCTAAAGGAAATGTCTGAAGCTCTGGGTCAGATGGGAAATATCTGGGGCCTCTGACATCATAGAGGGACATTACCTCTCTGGGCAGAGAGAAAATGTTCTAGACTCTCTCACTTAGACATAAAATGAAGAATCCAACCAAACTTGTGCAGTATGTCCCTGTCACTGCACCATCACTTTTCAACTCTTCATCAGCAACTAAAATGTCCATTAGGCTAGACAGCAGTGGGAGTCTACTCCAAGAGTCTGAATTTCAATCCCAAGCTAGGTGACCTCCTCAGGCTTGTGTACAGCTGCTCATATCTGTAAATGAATGATGGGGCCACTCAATTTGGTGTCTGACTTGAGGCTGGTGCATTGGATTCTGGGCTCTGCACCCTACACTTGGGCCTTGGTATTTTTTCCAAAATGGTCTGAAGTCCTTCTTTGATAAGGGAAATATTCTAAAGCCTCCAGGTCTTGATTGAGGCCCCTTGATAAGAAGAGGAAAATGGGAGGCCTATCTCATCAGTAGGGTATATCTGAGGAACATTTGAGCAAAGGTAAAGCTCTGAAGACCCCTTATAAGTAAAACATAGTAGAATGGAGGCCCCTTTGTCAAAATAGGAAGGCCACCATTACATAGAGCTACTAAGACTTTTGCCTACTTGGGGATATGTAGGATGTATGAGACCACTTTGGACTTTGGAAGAAGGATAGTTGCCCTCATAGAGCAGGCACTCTAAAGCCCCCACCCTTTTTTTTTGTTTCAGAAAAAGGGATATTATATATATATATATATATATATATATATATATATATTATGCCTGGGCAATGTGTAATAGTCTGAACTCCTGAACAGTGAAGATAAGACTCAACTCCCTCTTCTGTAAGAGCTATACTGGATGTCCTTGTGGGATTAAGAGGAATGACTAATTCCTCTTTCAGAAGAAGTTGCATATACAGGGCCCTCTAAGGGAGAAGTAGGTCTGAGTTCTCCGTGGGTCAATTAGAAACATCTCCCATTTTTTGACCAGGTTTTTGGATAGAAGTGGAGGTTCTTTATCCACTTTGTGCAGAGGTATACATATGATATAATGTGATCTGAGACCATCTAGTTACATGTATTATTTGTCAGTTCCCTTTGGTGAGTCAAGGCATAGTTGATGCTCTCTTTGATAATGGGAAATGACAGATAATTCCATGGTTAGATCCAGGCCACCTTAGAGAGAAAGGAAATGCATAATGTCATATTTATCAGAGAAGGGAATCTTTGCTTAGTTTTTAGACTGATGATAGTTTCAGTCCCCTTTAGACAGAAAATGAGTGCTGGGGCTCTATCATAAAATAGATAAAGATCCTGGAACTCACACATCAGCTTGCAGTTCTCTGTCACTGTCTAAAATATATGCATTGTCAATGAAGCAATGGTAGGCATGGCAATAGTCTTAGAATTCTCTAAGAGGCTCCATGGCAATCTTTGTCTCAGGTGCTCTTCCAGCTTATGTTCATCTAAATAGGTCTGGGCCTGAAGGAGAGAACATACATATTTAAGGTAACAAGAGGAAGACAGTGGGCTGAGTTATCAACCCCACTTCCTGTTCTAAAATGAGAAAAAGGTAAATTTCTGAACCTCCTTGCTTAGAGCTAAATTGCCTAGATTTTTTTTGCAAATAAAATGGTCTGGTTTTCCTTGGCCAGATGTGAAAGCTCCAGGTTTCCTTTTACAGTGAAAAAAGCTCCAGAAGAGCCTAATTAGTTTCCAACCTTTCTTCCCATTTACAAATACCATACTTTGAGTTAAATCTTCTGGAGTCCAGACACTCTTTGAACAGGCTTAGTGATTCCTGAGCTTTGATGTGTCTGCAAGTTTGTGTTTAGCTGAGTAGGTCTGTGAAATACAGAGTCATTTCATTTCTGTTGATCAGCTTCAAGGAAGATGACCTGAATTCAGATTTCATCTTGATAACATCTCTACCATGCCCTGAGTGTTCTGAGTATTCTACTATGTGGAGAGTTTACTGGGGACCTACTGTTTGGAAAAATATTTGCCTGACATGTTGGTCAGGGGAGGAAGTTCTAAGGCCATCTTAGTAAGAAGGCCAGAATGGAGTCATTATGGACAAAAGGGATGCTCTATGATTCCCATGGTCACAGGCTGTGCTTGAAGTACTTCAACAGCCTGTGAAGGTCTGGGGACCACCCAGTTACTCATAGTGTCTAATTCTGAGGCCTATTCACAGGACTGGCATGTCCTGGATATGTTAAAACAAAAATAGAGTGTCTGTATTCCTTTTATTCAAAGACAGTAGATTATTCACACCCCAATGGGAGGTTCTAATGTTGTTTTAAGGAAATTATGTGGTGTAGTCTCCATAGTCTGTGGCTCCTTTATTGAGAAGAAGGATGTGTGAGGCCTGTTTAATAAGACACAAAGAAGGGCATTACATTTTTATCAAAGGAACAATTCACCAAGAAGATTTCACAATTATGAATATATATGCCCAAAATTCTGGTGCAACAAACTTTATGGCTGAGAAACACCTTAAGAAGTGTTCAACATCACTAATCATTAAGGAAATGCAAATCAAAACCACGTTAAGATATCATCTTACTCCAATAAGACTGGTTAGGATCAAGAAAACAAATGATACCAAGTGCTGGAGAGGTGGTGGGGAAAGGGGAACAATCATACACTGCTGGGGGGAATGTAAACTCGTACAGCCATTATGGAAAGCAGTGTGGAGAACCCTTGGAAGACTTGGAATGAACTTTCCACCCGACCCAGCCATACCACTCCTGGGCATGTACCCTCAAGACTCATCCTACCACAGAGATACATGCATGGCCATGTTTGTTTCAGCTCTCTTCACAATAGCAAGGAGCTGGAACCAACATAAATGCCCCTCAACTGATTAGTGGATAGAGAAAATGTGGTACATCTACACAATGTAGTTCTATGCAGCAGTAAAGAAAGACGATATCACGAGCTTTGCAGGAAAATGGCTGGAGCTAGAGGACATAATGCTGAGTGAAGTAACACAGTCCCAGAAAAACAAACAACGAATGGTATCCCTCACCTGTGGATGCTAGTGCCAATTACCTAGTTGTAAGTATTTCTTATGTAGGGCACCCTGAGCTTTTGTCCAAAGCAGTTGGGCATGAAGCATATTGGAATCAACAACAACAACAACAACAACAACATCAGAAAGGACTGCATCAAAGCACTGACTGAAACAGTGAACTTCTGCTCAAAACAGTCAACTTCCTCATGGAGAATATTGAGAAAGACTGAGAAAGAGATGAAAAACATGTTTGGCAAAATGCATGAGCTCTGGCATGATGGGGGAATGGGCAGGTACACAGGTCTAGATTTGTTAAAAATAAATCTATGTGAAAAAAAGACTAAAAAAAAAGTAATCCCATAAAGTGCTAGAAGGCATCCAAACATTTTTCTGGTATGATGGTTAGGTGTCTGTGTCTCAATGATCTTCTCAAACTTATGATCAGTCACAAAGGAGTTGGTAGGAAAGTTGGTTCCTCACTATTTTCTATGATAAGTTTGAAGGCAGATTATCTGAGTTCCATACACTGGTGCCTCCCACCAGAGTGTTCTGAAGTTTGCTCGCCTTCCTTTTCTCCACCCCAGAATCCAATAGTAAATATATATATATAGATAGATATATATATAGATATATATATATATATATATATGGATCGGTTATTTAACAGTAATCTGAGATTCCCATGGACATAAGGGAATGCTCTGAAGGTCAATGGGTTGATAAGGTAAGGCATAATGCCCCCTTATTCAAAGAATTAAGTTTAATATCACCTTGGACAAAAGAAAACTATATGCATTCTCCTGGCCAAAGACAGGAGATCATATGCCTCTTTGGGCAGATTGTAGTGCCTGAGGCCACTTTGTTAAGAGATTAAAGAGTGACTCCACTCTGATGTAGACTTATGTCTGATGACTCTTTTTTTAAAAAAGAATGTCTAAGTTATCTTGGAGAGAGGAGAGTTCTAATACTCCCTTGTCAGAAGCGCTACCTCTGAAACTGCTTTGGAAAGAGGAGAAATTCTGAGTGTCCTTATTCAGGGAGAAAAATGTCCCGGGCCAAGATTGACACAAAATGAAAATCCAGTTCCCACTGGGACAGAAGACGAAGGTCCTAGGTTACATTGGGAAGTGGAAGATGGCTTCAGTATTGCCTCATGAGCCTCCAACTATTGTTTCTGGTTACAATTACCCATACATACCTTGAGTGAAATCTTCAGGAGTCCAGCCAACAATCATGGCATTTTGATGATGCTTCAAGGTTTTGTTCAGCTGTGTGGGTCTGCAAAATAAATGATGGAAACATGCCGTGACAAGCTTCATTGCACAGGGCCCAAGTTCTGCTTTTAGTTTGGTATCATCTGTAAGAGCTAAAAGCAAAGTGGTCTGAGACATGTTGGTTACAAAAATATCTCCCTGACACTTTGGTCACAAAAGGAAATTGTAAGCTCATATTTGTATGAAGGGCAGTTATGAAATCACAATATTCACAAAGGAGCTCTAAGGACCCAGTTATTGGAGGGGTCTAGCTGAAGGTCTTGTGAGCAGGAGGTAAATTTCCATATCCCCCTTGGCAAAGAGTTCACAGTGAGAGAATGTCCCATAATACCTTAGGCAAAAAATGGGTGATCTGAAGCCACCTGCACAACCTCTTTGGTAAACTAAGAAGGTCTTATGCTTTCTTATCCACACTGAGTAGATTTGGCTCCTTAGTTTGGATTCCCTTTCGTGAGAGACAGAATTTGTGAGGTCCATTTGGTAATAATGATTGAGGGTCTTTTTCTAATTTTCTGGTCTAAAATGCCCTTGGGCTAACTGAGTAGGTTGAAGGCAGCTTTTGTTCTAAGACATGGGTCTGATGTCCATTTCAATGAAATGGGAATGAGTCAGGTAATTTGGGAGAAGTTTTTATGACACCCGTGTGAAACAAGGCAACTCAGAAACCCTACTGAGGAAAGATACAGAGCTAAACTACCTTTGGCAGAGGGTCAAAGTCACATACTCAGGTAGAAGTTCCCTGCTACCTTGTGTAATGGAGTAAATAAATGTCCCTGTACACCTCATCAGCTGCAAAGTCATCAAAGTTTTGAAAATCCATATTTACCATTGAATTTGAGTGAGATCAGACAGCAACCTCAACATTGTTCCAACCACCCAAGTGGCTGTCCATACCTTTAGTGTTATCTACTGGAGGCAAGCCATTAATTATAGCACTGTTGGATAGCTGTCCCAAACTAGGTTGCCTCCTCAGGTGTGTATTCTGCTAACCATACCTAAGCAGGAAAATTGTGTCCACTGTATTTCTAGTGACTAGACTGAAGGCAGCCACCTGGCTTCAAGGTTCTGCTTCCTAAATTTAGCCTATGATAAATATACCCCAAATGAGCCAAGTTTCCCTTGCTTAGAAGGGTATATATCCTAACATCTCTACACAAGCGGGGGAGGTATGATGCTCCTTTGGGTAAGAGGAAAACTTTTAAAACCTCTGTGATCAAAGGGAGAAAGTCTCGTGCAAAACTGGAGAGGGCAATAAATTCCCAGACAATATTGGCCAGAGGGTGTTTTCCCTGGCTACCTACCAAGATCCAGGCAATACCTTGTCAAGTTCCAAACCTTCATTGGAGTAAGAAAAATTTGTATCTTTAAGAATGACCTTGCAGATCTGACAGAAATCTGAGCATTCTTCTAGCAGTTTGGATGGAAGTCCATATCTCTGGGTCAGGTGCTTATGATTAGCTGCACAGGTGTGGGCATGAAGAATGGAGTCCTCTCCATTTCTGGTGACCAGCTTGATGGTAAATGGCCTTGGTTCCAGGCTGATGATTAATTAGTCCTCTGACACAGAAATGCCATTCAAGGTGCATTGAGCTTTTGGTCAAAAGTGTATTTCCCTGGCCAGCCAGGTCAGAGATAGAAGATCTAAATCTGTCGTGAAGGGGCATGCCTGAGGTTACCATGAACAGAAAGGTAAAATCCTTAGCCTCCTTATTCATAGAGGGTAATTCTGACGCACCCTTGAGCAGACAATGAATATTTGAGATTTCGTGGTTACAGCATAGGGTCTGTGACTTACTTTAGAAGAGTAGTATGCCTTAGGCCACCTTTGCTCCAAAGGGAATAGTGCATATCTATGGTCAAAGGGGGTAGTGCAGATCTGCATCAATTGGCAAAGCAGGAAGGTCTGAATCTGTGTTGGTTATAGAAAAGAAGTGAAGGGCTGGAGAGATAGCCTAGCGGTTAAGAGCGCTGACCACTCTTACAGAGGACCCAGGTTCGATCTCCAGCACCCACATGGTGGCCGAGAACCTTCTGAAACTCCAATTCCAGGAGAACTCCAGTTCCAGGGGAGTCTGACACCCTCTTCTGACCTCCGTGGCATTGCACGACACGGGTGCACAAACTTGCATGCAGGCAGTACATTCATACACATCCAGAAATAAATAAAATTAATAAAAAATTTTAAAAAATAAAAAATGAAGTGTAAACCCATTTTTTAAACAAATGGGAGAGTTCTAGGCTGAAATAAGTAATAGGTTAGTTTGGAGGACCAATCGTATTATGTCAGACAGTGCTTTCTCTGATGATGAAAATTTCAGGGTCCCTATGTAAGATGGCAAGTATCAGGTGCTCTTGAGTTATTGGAGATGATTTGAGTCCCCCGGAGTCTGGAGAGAAAGTTGTGAGGTCCTAGTGCGTCACTGGGTTAGATTTAAGTTTCCCTGGTTTTATGAGCCTAGGCCGGAGGATCCCTTGCGACTTTAGAGAAAATATTGAGAAAGGACTGAGGAACTCTTGAGTCTCTGAGAAGGTCTGGGGACTCCAGGTTTTTGAAGCTGTAAATTTGAGGTTTGCTTTGTCAGAAAAGCAATTTTGTGTCTCCTTAGGTAGAAAGGGAATGAATGAGACTTCCTCAGGCAACTCAACAGGGCCCAATACACTGTTCTTCAGAAGTGTAAATTCCCAGGACATATTGGGGAAAGTAAGGATGTCAAAGACTCCCTTGGGCAGGAGTCAAGATATCTAAGGTCATTTGGGGAAGTCCAAAGGGCGTGAAAACTCTCTTATATCTTTTCCATTCTCCGTGGCTATTTCCACTAGGTTCCTTAAGCCTCTGGGATCTCAGACAAGCTTGGGCCCTATTTCCTTTCAAAAGAAGGGCAATTGTGCACATCCTTAACTCAGAGGTTTGTAGACATGAGATCTACTTGGATAGAAGGGGAAACATTCAGATCTTCTTGGGCAGAATGAGACAGCTCTGTCAACAAATTAATGAGATGGTGAAGTATGTCTAATAGGAGTCAGGGGTTGTATATCTTGATATTCTTGGGGCAGATGGGGCACCTCTGAAGCTTCCATGGGCAGAATTTCTTCTTCCCAGCCCTTAATGAAAGGGGGGGACTTTAACTACCTCTTTATCAGATAGAGCTCCTCTCAAGCCTCTTCCTGCAGAGGATCTGAGGGCCCCCATGTTGGAAGTAGAAGGTCTAAACTGTTCTTGATAGGAGAGGGATGTTCTAGACCCTCTTTGTTCAGATGGGGTATAGCTGAGTCCCCTTTGGTAAGAGTGGGAAAGTTGGAGGCTCTCTTTGATGGAAGTATGTCTGAAGCCACCTTGATAAGGGTTGGTAGGTCTCATTCTACTTTCTTGAGGTGATATGTATTGGAGCCCCCACTGGACAGATTCAGATGCTCTAAGTCCTCCTTGGGGAGAAGAAAATTATCTGACGGTCCCCTGGGCAGAAGTAGAAGGTCTGAAATGCCTTTCATCAGAGGGGAAATTTCTCATCCTCTCTTGGTTATAAGGAGTATGTCTGAGGCCCTGATGCTTAGAAGATACATATCTGAGACCCTGTTGTTCAGGAGCATATGATTTGAGAACATTTTTCACAGAGGAGGAAGCCATGATACCCTCTTCCTCTGATGGACAACACCCCAAGCTCCCTTGAGTACTAGTGGTAACTATTGAGTCCCTTTTGGAAGAATGGGAAGTTTTGAAGCTCTCTTGTTCTGATAAGAAATCAATGTCCCTTTGACCTGATGGGGAATCTCCTAATCTTTTTGTGGTAAAACTGGAATGTTTGGAGCCTATCTTGGAAGATAAATGTTTGAGTCTCTCTTCATCAGAAGTGATAAGACCTAAGATGTGGATAGCTCTATACTTCCCTGGGATGACAGACATGGAGCCACAGTCCCTTGGGCAGATCCAGATTCTTGCATAGCCATTGGGGGAGACAGTAAATTGTGTAGAGCCTCCTGAGAAGGTGAAAGTGTGAGGGAAAGCAGTACAACTCCCTCTTGCAGGGAGTTGTACTACATCTTGGGTCATTTTTGCCAGAAATAAAAAATTTGAAACCCATATGGCTTAATGGGGAAGATATTAGGCCTCCTTGGGCAGAGACGACATGCTTTGTTCTCATTTTAGTAGAATCAGAGCACATGGGGCCTGAATAAGCAGAGGGAGAAAGACTGAGTCCATCTTCCTGAGAGGGGAAAGGAGTGACGTTCCCTTTGTATCTGTAGACAGTTCAAAAGGCACTTGGAATTACAGGGAAAATACCTCAGAACCTTGGGCAGATGCAGAAATTCCCAAATCAGGTTTTGCTGATGCTAAAATTTCTATAGGACCTGGGGTAGATGAAGAAGATATTGGGTACTCTTTCTCTGATTTCAAATATCCTCCATTGTCACTATCTGTTCCTTAGTTAGTGGGAGAATTACTCATAGAACCTGGGGAAGATGATGAAGATCCTCCATCCTCTTGGGCAAATGAGGGATGCTCTACAGACTGTTGGGTAGATCTGGAATGTTTCAGAGCACCTTGGCTAGAAAAGTAAGTTTCTACAGCCCCATGGTCAGATTTGGACACTGCTACTTGGACAGATTTGGAGAATTTGAGGTGGGCTTGGCAAGCATGCTTATGTTTTTTGCTCTTTTTAGCACAAAGAGGGGATGTGATTGCTCTTTTTTCAAAATGGAATTGTTTGAAGTGCTTTTGATCAAGTTCAGACGTTCTGAAATCCTCTGTGTCAGAAAGAGTATGTTTCAATCTCCTATGGGTAGATATAGAATGTCTGGGGTCCCCTTCTGGAGAGGGTAAATGTTCTTCACTGAAAGGAAGACATTTTAATCCTTCTTCTGTAGATTTGGACTGCCCTGGAGCACTTTGGTCAGATAGGGAAGGACCTAGAGTCACGTGGGGAGATAGAGATTGTGGTATCTCCTCTTGTGTATTTGTCGAGGGTGTTAATTCTGCTCCAGAAGATGGGCATGGCGCTAGTGTCATTTGTGCATGTTTAGCCTCACCTAGCAGTGTCTTAGCAGAAGACACTTCCAGAGCTCCTTGGTCAGAGGGATCATGTTTTGATTTCATTTGGTTAGAACTGGAATATGTGGGCTCTGCATGGGAAAAGGGGAAATGGCTGATTCCCTCCTCATGAGAGGGGGAAGGAATAAAGTGGCATTGTGCAACTATGGACACTACCACTGGCCCTTGTAATAATATTGAAATTCCTTCCATCCCTTGGGGAGATGTGGAATGTCTCAGATCCTTTTGGGAAAATGGCAAATGACCTGGTGCCACTGATGCAGATGAAGATGGATCCAAGGCATCAGGGCAAGCTAGGATAGAGGGTGACAGTGTGAGTGCCTCTTCATGAGAGAAGAAAGGTAAAACGCTCCATGGGGAAGCTGTAGACAATAACACTGGCTCTTGGAATGATATTGAAATTCTTTCAGCCCCTCGGGCAGATGTGGAAAGTCCCAGAGCATTTTGAGAAGAAGGGGGTGTTACTAGCATTCCCTGGTCTGATTTGGAAGTTTCCAATCCACATTGGGCAGATGAAGAATGCCCCAGAAAATCTTGGTTAGATGTGGAAGTTTGCACTGAAACTTCAGTAGATCTCAAATGTTTTAGGGTCCCCTGTACAGATGTGGATGTTTCCAGAGCACCATAACCCTATAGCGATTTTTCTGGAGCCCTCCCAGTAGATGAAGAAGATTCTACAGCCCCTTGTTTGTAGGATGAATTGATTTGTGCCCCTTCAGAGGATGAGGAAGATTCTACATCCCCTTGTTTGTAGGATGAAGTTATGTGAGCCCTTTCAGCAGATGAGGAAGATTCTACAGCCCCTTGTTTATAAGATGAAGGTATGTGAGAAATTTCAGTAGATGAAGAATATTCTACAGCTTCCTCTGCATATTTAACTGGTCCCAGATGGCCTTAAATAGTTATAGGAGGACCCACATCTCTTTGATCATAAAGGGAATGATCCAGACTCTCTGAGTCATATGTGTACTTTCCAACAGCCCTTTGCCCAGGTGAAAAAGAGGCTTGATCATCTGGTAATGTGACCAGTTACAGAGCCCCATGGGAAGATAGAGAATTATCCACCCCATCATGGGCAGATGGAGAAGGGACTGCGACCTCTTCCAAGGATGAGGAACATACAACTTCCTCTTGGGAAGGTGAAGCAAAGGTTTGTGTCCCTTGTGTACTTGTAACCAGACACAGAGCTTCTTGGGAAGATGAGGATTGTCCTAAAGCTCCTTGTGTATGCATAGAAATCACAGCAACTCCATCAGGGGATGTAAAACAGGCAAAAGCCCTATGTGTATAAGTGGACGTACCATGATCACCTTTGCTAGGTGAAGAAGATTCTGTATCTCCTTGTGCACATGTGACCTCCTAGTGGTAGTTGAATAGGGCTCAGATGCACTTGGTCGGAAGGAGAAATGCCTAGTGACTCTTCTGTGGCTGATGGCTGCCTCAGAGACCCTGGGGCAGATTGAGCAGGATCCAGAGACTCTTGGAAGTATTTAGACGCTGCTAGAGTCTCTTGGGTAAATGTGAAATCTCCAACATCCTATTGGGAAGATGGTGTACTTTCTGAAGTGCCCTGAAAGTCAAGAAACTTCTGAGAACTTCCATCTGTGGTAGTTATTTGTAGAGTAGTGGAAAGTCTTGAGAGTTTTTTGAGAAGAGGTTAAGATGTGGTCTCCCGTTTGACACCAGGGGACATTTTGAATACATCTTTAGCTGATGGGGAGAATATAGAACCTCCATAGTCAAACATATCATGTCTTGAACTCTTTTTGAGAACAGTGCACTCTATATGGACCCTTTGGATATATGGAGAATATCTGAGGCCCCATTCATGAGATGAAATAGGTCTAAAGTATTTTTTGTAGACTTAGTCATTTTCTGAGCCAATTGGTAAGATGTGGAATGTGTCTGAGACCCTTGGGTGGATGTGGAAGTCCCAAGAGCCACTTTGATAAATGAGGAAGATTTTCTAGGCCATTGGTTAGAGGTGCCCATTCTCATAGTCTCATGTAACGATAGTGCATCTTCCAAAGTTCTTTGGGAAGATAACAAGGGTCCTGTACCTCCTCGTGTGCAGGTGGAACATCCCAG
The DNA here is from genome assembly GCA_009823505.1 of Rhizomys pruinosus. Taxonomy (NCBI): domain Eukaryota; kingdom Metazoa; phylum Chordata; class Mammalia; order Rodentia; family Spalacidae; genus Rhizomys; species Rhizomys pruinosus. The sequence goes on from VZQC01009708.1 coordinate 591,381, forward strand.
ACCTCCTACACAAGACCTGGGATTTCCTAATAATTATTTTGAGGATATGGAAGTTCCTTGTTTCCTTTCTGATCTGAAAGAAGAAACTAGGCCACCTTGTATAGATGAAGAATATCCTAGACCCTTATATATAAAACAAGGAGGTGCTAGAATATATTTTCAAGATGTGGAAGATCTTATAGCCCCTTCTAGAGGTAAGGGAGATGGCAGGGAACCCTGTGAAGATATGGAAAACCTTAGAGACCCATCAGGGTATGAAAAAGAAGTTAGTGAAACTTTGGTAAATGCAGACTGTCTCAGAGACACTCCTGGAGATGGAGGAGATGCTAGTGCATCTTTTGTAGGCCTGGAAGGTCCTAGAGAAATTTATGCAGATAGAGAGCATGATAGAGACACTTCTGCAGATGTGGAATGTTCAAGAGGTCTTTCTGCAGCTTGGGACGCTTCTAAAGCCCCTTCGGCAGAGGTGAAAACTCTAAGAACTTCAACATCAGATTGAGAGGATGTCAGAGACCCCTTTCAATATAGATGCAGAAGTTCCTAGACCTCTAAATACAAAATGAGGAGGAGGTGCAAGAATACGTTTTTTAGACGTGGAAGATCTCATAGCCCCTTCCAGAGGTAGGGAAGATGGGAGAGAACCTTATGAAGATATGGAAAACCTTGAAACCCATCAGGAGATAAAGAAAAAGCTGGTGCAAACTTTTGTAAATGCAGACAGTCCCAGAGACATTTCTGGAAATGGAGAAGATGCTAGCACATCTGTTTTAGGCCTGGAAGTTCTTAGAGAACTTTCTGCAGATAGAGAGCATGATAGAGACACTTCTGCAGACTTGGAAGGCTCAAGAGGTCTTTCTGCACCTGGGGATGCTTCTGAAGCCCCTTCTGCAGAGGTGGAAACTCCAGGTGCTTCAATGGCAGATTGAGAGTAGGTCAGAGACACTGGTATAGATGCAAAAGTTCCTAGACCCCTAAATACAAAATGAGGAGGTGCTAGAATACATTTTCTAGATGTGAAGGATCTTATAGCCCCTTCTAGAGGTAAGGAAGGTGGTTGAGAACCTTGAGAGGATACAGAAAAACCTACAGGCCAATCAGGAGATTAGGAAGAAGCTACTGCAACTTTTGTAAATGCAGAGAATCCCAGCGATATTTCTGGAGATGGAGGAGTATCTAGTGCACATTTTGTAGGCCTGGAAGTTCCTAGAGAACTTTCTGCAGATAGCGAGCATGATAGAGACATTTCTGCAGATGTGGAATATTCAAGTTCTTTCTGCAGCTGGGGATTTTTCTAAAGCTCCTTCTGCAGAAGTGAACACTTCAAGAGCTCCAATGGCAGATTTAGAGGAAGCCAGAGAACGTGGTATAGATGCAGAAAGTACTTGACCTTTAAATACAAAATGAGGAGGTGCTAGAATTTTTTTCTAGATGTGGAAGATCTTATAGCTCCTTCCAGAGGTAGGGGGGATGGTAGAGGACCTTGTGAGGATACGGAAAATCCTGGAGACACATCAGGAGATGACAAAGAAGCTACTGAAACTTTTGTAAATGCAGAATGTCCCAGAGACACTTCTGGAAATGGAGGAGAAGCGAGTGCAGCATTTGTACGTGTGGAAAGTCCTTGAGAGGTTTTTGCAAATGGAGAGCATGATAGAGACACTTCCACATACGTGAAAGTTTCAAGAAATATTTCTGTATCTTGGAATCCTTCTAAAGCCCCTTCTGTAGCGGTAGAAATTCCAAGAGATGCATCAGCATATTGAGAGGAGGTCAGAAACACTGGTGTAGATGTGACAGGCCCCTGAATATTTTGGACTAATATGGAATGTTGGTGAGCCTCATGGCCACATGGAAAAGTTTCAAGAGCCCCTTTGGTAGAGCTTGATGTTTCCATCTCCCCTTCTGCAAATGTGGGAACTACCACACTTCCTTAGGGAGCTGGGGAATGGCTTGGGTCCCTTTTGTTAGAAGGGATGTGCTCCATTTTGTCATTTTGTCTCTTGAGGAACATCTGACATGCTGTTTTTCAGAGGGGCATGTTTCAATCTCATTTGGGTGGAAATAGAACTCATGGGGCCTGCATGGCGAGAAGTAGAACATGTAGTCGAAGTTTCCAGATTCCCTTTGGCAGATCTGAGAATTGTCACCTTTCCTTGAACAGTAGGGGAAAGGTTTGGGTCCTCTTTGGTATAAGGAATGTGTTCCAATGACTTTCTTGAAGAATTTCTGAAGCACTGGTGACAAGAGGGGGTGTGGCTCAATGTTTTTGGAGTAGAACTGGAACTCCTAGGGTCTCCATGCCAAGGGCAAGACCATTTGACATCATCATCAAGAGAGGGGATGGGAATGAAAGACGATTTTGAAGACACAGGTTGTAATACAAGCCTTTGGAATGCAAAAGAAAATCCTTCAGTCCCCAGGGGAGACCTGGGTGTTCCCAGATACCTCTCATTAGATTTCAAAGTACCTAGAGCCCCTGATACAGTTGAAGAAGTTTCCACTCCAGCTTCAAAAGATGGTAAATGCTCCTGTCTAGTAGTTGAAGCTTCCAGATCCCCTTTGACAGGGCTGGGATGTGTGATATTACCTTGGGCAAGAGGGTAAGGGTTTGGGTCACCTTTGGTATAAGGAATGTGTTCCAATACCTTTCTTGAGGAATGTCTGAAATGCTGTTCAACAGAGGGGGCATGGCTCAATGTCACTTGTGTAGAACCAGAAGACATAGGGACTGCATGGGGAGAGGGAGACCCTTTGACCTCATCGTCAAGAGAGGGGAAAGGAATGAAAGACCACTTTGAAGACACAGGTTGATTTACTGTCGCTTGGAATGCAAAAGAAAATGAATCAGGCCACTGGGGAAGCCTGAATGGCCTCAGATCTATCTGGTTAGATTTCAAAGTACCTATAACCTCTGATAAAGTTGAAGAACTTTCCACTGCCGCTTCAAAAGATGGTAAATTCTCCTGTCTAGTAGTGGAAGTTTCCAGATCCCCTTTGGCAGATCTGGGAATTGTGAGGTTTCCTTGGGCAGCAGGGGAAATGCTTGGGTCCACTTTGGTATAAGGGATGTGATGCAATGAATCTGTTGAAGAATGTCTGAAGGAAGGATGAGCAGAGGGAGCATGGCTCAATTTTGTTTTGGTGGAAGTGGAACTCTTGGGGTCTGCATGGGGAGGGCAAGACTCTCTGACATCATCATCAAGAGAAGGAAAGGGAATGAAAGTCCATTTTGAAGACAGAGGTTGAACCATAGGCCCTTGGAATGCAAAAGAATATCCCTAAGGCCCCTGGGGAGATTTGGATTTTCTCAGATTCCTCTGGTTAGATTTCAAAGTACCTAGAGCCTCTGATGTATTAAAAGAAGCTTTCATTCCCCCTTTCAAAGTTGGTAAATGCTCCTGTCTACTAGTGGAAGCTTCCAGATCCCCTTTGGAAGATCTGGGAAGTGTGACGTTTCCTTGGGCAGTAGGGGAAATGCTTGGGTCCCATTTTCTATAAGGAAGGTGCTCCAATGTCTCTCTTGAAGAATGTCTGAAGCCCAGTTGAGCAGAGAGAGCATGCTTCGATCTTTTTTGCATGGCAGTTGAAGTCATGGGTCCTGCATGGGGAGAGGGAAGGTCTTTGACATCATCATCAAGAAAGGGGAAAGGAATAACAGTCCATTGTGAAGACACAGGTAGTACCACAGCCTCTTTGAAAGATATGGAAAATCGCTCAGCATGCTGGAGAGATGGGGAAAGTCATCTATTCTTTTGGTTAGAATGCAAGAAACCTACAGTATCTTGGGAAGTTGTGGAAATTCCCAAGCTGCCATCAGCTGACAGAGAATGTCCAAGAGAATCTTGTTGCCAGAAACCCAGGATCTTATAATTGATTTCTCATAGAAATTTCATCAGATCGAAAAATTTCTAGAGCCCCATGGGCAAATGAAGAATGTTCCAGAGGCTCTGGGTCAGATGTTAAAAATTCTTGAATAACCTGGGCCATGAAAGAATATTCCACAGGCCCTGCAGAAGATGGTAAACATTCTAAAAGACTCTTTTGAAGGTGAAATGGATCCAAAAATTTCTTGGGCAGATAGAGACAGTCTGTCCTCATTTTGAGTAGATAATGAAAGATCTTGAGTACATTGTCTAAATGCAGAATTCCCCATTGGTTCTTGGGCAGATTTGAAATGTTTAGGAGACTGTTGGGAAGACATAGAAATGATGTTAACTTCAGGATTATTGGTACGTTTCTGGCACTGTGGGGGAAGAAGGCAAGATGGGAGCTCCCATTTGTCAATAGGGGATGTTCCGAATCCTCCTTCAGCTGCTGGGGAAGTTCTCCATTCCCCTTGGTCAGAGGCAGAATGGTTTGATCTCTTTCTGAGAACAGTACAAGGTCTTGGACCTCTTCAGCAGATGCGGAATGTCTGAGGGCCCCTTCTTGAAATGGAATATACCTAAAAATATTTTTGGAGATGCAGCCAATCTCTGAGCCACTTGGTAAGAATTGGAGGGTGCCTGAGACCGTTGTGTAGATGTCGATGTCCCAAGAGCTCCTTTGGTGGATGAGGAATGGTCAATAGCACTTTTGGCAGAAGTGTCCAGTTGAATAGCATCTTTGGATGAGACTGTAGGTTCTGGAGTACTTTGGGATGATGGCAAAGATCATGTAACATCATCTGCACATGTGGAAAGTGGCAGAGGAAATTTGAGAGCTACCTAGGTAGCTCCTTCTGCATATTGGGAAGAGTGGAGTGTACCTTGAGTAAGTCTGGAAGATCCTAGAACACTTTCTAGAGATGGCAGAGATACAAGGACCACTTGTCCATTTGCATAAGGGCATATAGCCACTTATGAAGATGGGGAAGATGCTAGACCCAGTTCTTCTGTTGTGGAAATCCCCAGAGATCCTTCTACATATGGGGCTGATACCTGAGTCTCCGTAGGTACAAATTTCCCTAGAGCCTGTTGTACAGATGAGGAAGATGCTAGACCATGTTTTCTCAATGTAGAAGATCCTAGAGCCCCTTCTGGAGATTGGAGAGATGCCAGAACCACTTGTGTAGATGTAAAATGAGTCACTGCTGGAGATGCAGCACATTCTATATCAACCGGAGTAGATGTGAAAAATTCTAGAGCCCCCTCTTCTTCAGAAGAATATACTAAAGGAAACTGTGTCAATGTGGAAGAACATAGATCCTCTTAGGTAAATGGAGAAGATTCTACAGAGCATGTAGGAAATTGGGAAGATGATAACACTCCTTGTGTTGTGGGATGTCCTAGAGATTCTTCTGCAAATTGGAGAGATGCTAGAACACCTTGAATAGATGGAATTCCTATAGGCCCTTCTGGAGTAAGGATAGATGCTACTGAGTCTTGTACAAATGTAGATGGTCTTATGGTCCCTTGTAAAGTTGAATGAGATGAAAGGGCACCTTGTGTAAGTGTCAAAGTCCCTATAGCTCCTTCTTCAAATAGATGATCTACTACAGCACATTTTGGAAATCGAGGAGATGGCAATGCCCTCTGCATTGATGTGGAATGTTCTAGAACCCTTCTGCGAATGGCACAGGTCCTAGAACACTTGGTATAGATGTTGCATTCCCTAGAATCCCTTTGGAAATTAAGGGAAATGCTACTGAACCTGGTGTAAATGAGGAAGGCCCTGCATCTATCTCTAGTGATGGAAGTAATACTAGTTCCTCTTTTGTATATGTAGAAGATACTAGGGAACCTAGAGAAGAAGGAGAGTATGCCAATTACTCTTGTTCACTTTCCAATGATAATGAAAATCTCTCAACACATTGGGCATATAGGGAGACTCTGAGATCTCCTTGCGTATAGGACAGAGAATGAGCCCCTGATAAAATTGAAGAAGTTTTGGCAACCCCTTGAGTAGATAACAAATGCTGTAAAAAAATCCCTCTGTAGATATAGAAAGTGGCAGATCTCCTTGGGGAGGTGATGGACAAGACCCTGATTCAACTGAAGAAGTTTCCACAACCCCTTGTTCAGATACAAAATGTTGGTCAAACCCAGGTGTAGTCATGGAAAGTCCAAGATCAGTTTGGTTAAAGGGCAGAGAACAAGACTCTGATTCACCTGAAGAAGTTTCCACAACCACTTGAGTAGTAGTGAAACACTGTTGCAGCCCCTCTGCAGATGTGGAAAGGCCCAGAACCCCTTGGGTAGGTGGCAGAGAATAAGTCCCTGATTCATTTGAAAAATTTTGCAGAACCACTTGAGTAGAGAGGAAATGTTGTACCAACGCCTGTGTAGATGTGGAAAGTCTCCGATCTGTTTGGGTACATGGCAGAGAACAAGACACAGATTCAACTGAAGAAGATTCCATGGCCTCTTGAAGAGAGAGCAAATACTGCACAAACTCTCATGCAGATAAAGAAAGTCTGACATTCCCTTGGGTAGATGAAACTAAAAAGACCCTGATTCAGTTGAAAAAAAAAAACAAAAAACCTTGGTCAGATACAAACTGCTTGGTTAGATACAAAATCTTGATTAGATACAAACTGCCATACAAACCCTGTGCAGATATGGAAAGTCCGAGATCCCCTTGCACAACCCCTTGAGTAGATATGAAATGATGCACAAAGCCCTGTAGAGATGTGGAAAGTCCCTGATCCCCTTGGGTAGATGGTAGAGAACAAGACCTCCATTCTACTGAAGAAGCTTCCACAACATCTTGAGTAGACACGGAATGCTATATGTTCTAGTTTGTCTTCCGTTGCTGTGACAAAACACTCTGACCAACACCAACTTGGGGAGGAAAGGGTTTATTCAGCTTACATATCCTGGGTCACAGTTCATCACTTAGGGAGCCCAAGGCAGGAACTCAGGGAAGGAACCTGGAGACAGGAGCTGAAGCACAGGCCATGGAGGAATGCTGTTCACTGGCTTGCTCCCCTGGCTCATGCCCAGCCTCCCTTCTTATATGGTACACAACAACCTGCCCAGGCTGGCACTACTTATTGTGGGCTGGACTCTCCCACACAGCTTGACAGTCAAGACAATACTCCAAAGATGTGGCCACAGGCCAATCCAATGGAACCAATTTCCCAATTGAGGCTCCCTCAACCCAGGTGTTTCAAGTTGACAGTAAAGATATCCAGCACACTGTACAAATCCTTGTTTTGATGAGGGAATTCCCAGAACTCCTTGGCCAGGTGGCAGAGTACAACACCCTGATACAATTGAAGATGCTTTCACAACCCTTTGAGTAGACACAAAATGCTGTACAAACCCCTCTGTAGATGTGGGAAGTACCACATCCCTTTGGGTAGATGGTATAGACCAAGACCCTGATACAATTGAAGATGTTTCCACAACATTTTGAGTAGATATAAAATGCTGTACAAACCCCAGTGGGGATGTGGGACTTCCTACATCCTCTTGGCTAAATGGTAGAGGACAATAACCTGATCCAATTGAAGGTGATTGCACCATGGTTTGAGTATATACAATATGCTCTACAAAACCCTTGGGTAGATGGCAGAGAACAAGACCCTGATTCAATTGAAGATGTTTGCACCACCTTGTGAGTAGACACAATATGCTCTACAAAGCTCTGCGTAGATTTGGTAAGTCCCAGATCCGTTTGGGTAGGTGGTAGAGAATAAGACCCTGATACAATTGAAAAAGATTCCGCAACCCCTTAAGAAGATATGGAAGGTTATAACACTCCCTGTGTAGAGGAAGTTTCCTGATACCTTTTCACAGATGTAGAAAGTGGGGAGATTCCTTGGTGTGTAGTGGTAGGGCATGCAAACTCTTTGAAATACTAGGGTGCTGCAATTTCTCCAGTTTGATTGGGAAAAATTTAAAGCCATTTTGCAGAGGTAGCATGCCTCATTATCATTTCTGTTGACTTTGAACATCTATGGCCCTTTTGGGGAGACCAGGATAGTCGTCGTCTTTTTTTTTTTTTTTTAGCAGAGGGCCTAGATTTGAAGGTCTCTTGCTCAGAGGGGGCATGTCTAGCTCTTGTTTTGGTGTTTCAGGAATGTCTGGGGTACTTTTGCAGTGAAGTGGATGGTCTGAGACCCCCTTCAAGAGATCAGAGAGGTTGGTCTCCCCTTTTGGCATATGTGAAAGGACCTAGGGCACCCTGGACAGATGTGGAGGGTCCCACCAGACCTTCGGAAATTTTGGGCTTTCTCAGACCTCTTTGGATTGATAGAGAAGATCTCAGTGTCCCTTGGACAGAGGGAGAAAATACTTGAGGAATACTGCTACCTTTCTGGAGCTTTTGGAGTGGAAAGCAAGATGGGAGCTCCAAATTGTCACTAGTGGATCTTTTGAAACCATGTTCAGCTGTTGGGGAAGTTCTGCATTTCCCTTTGTCAGAGGCAGAATAGCTTGATCTCTTTCTGTGAACAGTGCATGGTTGTTGGACCCCTTCAGCCGATGCTGCATGAGGCCCCGATCATGAAATGGAATAGGTCTAAAAAAGCTTTTCGAGATATGGCCAATCTCTGATCCATGTGATAAGAATTGGAATGTGCCTAAAACCCTTGTATATAAATGAAAGTCCCAAGAGCCCATTTATTATATGAGGAAGAGTCAATAGCCCATTTTGTAGATGTGTCTATTCCGATAGCATCTTTGGCCGAGACTCTAGGTTCTTGAGTTCTTTGGAATGTAGGCAAAGATCCTGTAACTTCATGTGCACATGTAGAATTTGGCAGAAGAAATGTGAGAGCTACTTGGGAAGTTTCTTCTACATATTGGGAAGAGTGGAGTGTAACTTGAATAAGACTGGAAGATCCTAGAGCATCTTCTAGAGATGGCAGAGGTACAAGAACCACTTGTGTATTTTCAGAAAGACATATAGCCCCTTTTGCAGATGATGAACATGCTATAGCTGGTTCTTCCAGTGTGGAAAGCCCTAGAGCTCCTTCTAGATTTGGGGCTGATACCTGAGTATCTGTAGGTACAAATTGCCCAAGAGCCTGTTCTGCAGATGAGGAAGATGCTAGATCATATTTTGTCAATGTGGAAGATCCTAGAGCCCCTTCTGGAGATTGGGGAGATACAAGCACCACTAGTGTAGTTGTAAAATGACCTAGAGTCACTGCTGGGGATGCAGCACATTCTATATCAACTGGAGTAGATGTGAAAAATTCTAGAACCCCTTCTTCAGAAGAATATACTAAAGGAAACTGTGTCAATGTGGAAGAACCTAGATCCTCTTCTGTAAATGGAGAAGATTCCATAGAGCATTTAGGAAATTAGGAAGATGATAACATTCCTTTTGTTGTTGTGAGATGTCCTAGAGATTCTTCTGCAAATTGGGGAGATGCTAGAACACCTTGAATAGATGGAATTCCAGTAGGCCCTTCTGGAGTAAGGGGAGATGCTACTGCATCTTGTACAAATGTTGATGGTCTTATGGTCTTTCGTGAAGTTGAATAAGATGGTAGACCACCTTGTGTAGGTGTCAAAGCCCTGTAGCTCCTTCTTCAAATAGATGATCTGCTACAGCACATTTTGGAAATTGGGGAGATGGCAATGCCCTCTGTGCTGATGTGGAAAGTTCTAGAACCTCTTCTGAAAATGAGGCATGTCCTCGAACGCGTGGTACATATGTTGACGTCCCTAGACTCCCTTTGGAAATTAGGGGAAATGCTATTAAACCTGGTGTAAATGAAGAAGGCCATGCATCCACCTCTAGTGCTGGAAGTAATACTATTTCTTCTGTATGGGTAGAAGATACTAGGGAACCTAGTGCAGAAGGAGAGTATGCCAATTCCTCTTGGTCACTGTCCAGTCATAATGAAAATCTCTCAACACATTGGGCAGATATGGAAAGTCTGAGATCCCCTGGAGTAGAGGACAGAGAAGGAGCCCCTGATAAAATAGAAGAAATTTTGGCAACCCCTTGAGTAGATACCAAATGCTGTAAAAATCCCTCTGTAGATGTAGAAAGTGGCACATCGCCCTTGGGGAGATGGTGGACAACAAGACCCTGATTCAACTGAAGAAGTCTCCACAACTCCTTGATCAGATACAAAATGTTGTACAAACCCAGGTGAAGCCATGGAAAGTCCAAGAATGGTTTGGGTAAAGGGAAGAGAACAAGACTGATTCACAAGAAGAAATTTCTTCAACCACTTGAGTATTAGTGAAACCTTGTAGCAACCCCTCTGCAGATGTGGAAAGGCCCAGATCCCCTTGGGTAAGCGGCAGAGAATAAGTCCCTGATTCACATGAAAAAGTTTGCACAACCACTTGAGTAGAGAGGAAATGCTGCACCGACCCTTGTATAGATATCAAAATTTCCTGATCTGTTTGGGTAGATGGCAGAGAACAAGACACTGATTCAATTGAAGGTTTCACAACCACTTGAGTAGATATGGAACGTTGTATCAACCCCTCTGTAGATGTGGATTGTTCCAGATATGTTGGGGTCAATGGTAGAGAACAAGGCCTTTAATCAATTGAAGAAGTTTCCACAACCCCTGGATAGATGTGTAAAGCCACAGATCTGTTGGGGTAGATGGGAGAGGACAAAAGGTTGATTCAACCGAAGAAGTTTCCACAACAACTTGATTAGACATGAAATGGTGTACAAACTCTTGTGTAGATGTGCAAACTCCCAGGTCCCCTTGGGTAGGGCAAAGAATAAGACCCTGTTTCAACTGAAGATGTTTGCACAACCCCTTGCTTAGATAGGAAATGCTCTACAAACCCCTGTGTAGATGGGGGAATTCCCAGATCTGATTCAGTAGAGGGGAGAAAATAAGAGCCTGATTTGATTGAAGAACTTTGCACAGGTCTGTTAGTAGCTTCAAAATACTGTACAAAGCCCTGTCCAGATGTGAAAAGTCCCAGATCTCCTTGGGTAGGTGGCAGAGAACAAGACTCTGATTCAATTGAAGATGTTTGTATCACCCTGTGAGTAGATACAATGTGCTCTACAAAGCTCTGTGTAGATGTGGTAAGGCACAGATCCATTTGAGTAGGTGGTAGGGAATAAGACCCTGATACAATTGAAGAAGATTCCACAAACCCCTGAGAAGATATTGAATGTTGTATAAATACCTGGGTAGATGTGGAAGTTTCCTGATAACCTTTCACAGATGTGGGAAGTGGGGGGGTTCCTTGGTGTGTAGTGGTAGGGTATGGGGACTCTTTGAAAGTCTAGGAGTGCTGCAATTGCTCCTGTTAGATTGGGAAAATTTTAAAGTCCCTTTTTTCAGAGGTGGCATATCTCAATGTCATTTGAGTTGACATTGAACATCTATGGCCCTTTAGGGGAGACCAGGATAGTCTTTGTCGTTTGTTTACCAGAGAGGCTAGGTTTGAAGACCTCTTGCTCAGAGGAGGCATGCCTAGCTCTTTTTTTCGTGGTAGAGGAATGTCTGGAGTACCTTCGTGGTGAGGTGGACTGTATAAAACCCCCTTAATGAGACCAGAGATTTTGGACTCCCCCTTTGGCATATATGGAAAGACATAGGGCACCCTGGCTAGATGTGGAAGATCCCACCACACCATGAGAAATTTTGGGATTTCTCTGACCTCTGGGTTGATAGAGAAGATCTCAGTGTCTCTTGGACAGAGGGAGATGATACTTGAGGAATAGTATTACCTTTCTGGCACTTTGGGGGAGGAAGTCAAGATGGGAGCTCTCTTTTGTCACTAGAGGATATTTTGAATCCACTTTCAGCTGCTGGGGAAGTCCTATATTCCCCTTGGTCAGGTGTAGAATAGCTTAATCTCTTTCTGTGAACAGTGCAAGGTCTTGGGACTCCTTCAGCAGATGCTGAATGTCTGAGGCTCCCTTCATGAAGTGGAATATGTATAACGAACATTTTTGGAGATGTGGCCAATCTCTGAGCCACTTGGTAAGAACTGGAATGTGACTGAGACCCTTGTGAATGCATGGAAATTCCAATAGCACATTTGGTAAATTATGAAGAATCAATAGCCCATTTTGTAGATGTGTCCAGTCCAATAGCCTCTTTGGCTGAGACTCTAGGTTCTGGAGTTCTTTGTGATGATAGCAAAGATCCTGTAACTTCATGTGCACACATGGAATGTGGCAGAGGAAATGCAAGAGCTAACTGGGTAGCTCCTTCTGCATATTGGGAAGAGTGGAGAGTACCTTGAGAAAGTCTGGTAATTCTTAGAGCACCTTCTAGAGATGTCTGAGATACAAGAACCACTTGTGTATTTGCAGACGTATGGATAGCTCCTTCTGCTGATTGGGAAAATGCTAGAGCCAATTCTTCTGGTGTGCAAAGCCCTAGAGCTTCTTCTAGATATGGGGATGATACCTTAATCTCTCTAAGTACAAATTGCCCTCGAGACTGTTCTGCATATGAAGAAGATGCTAGACCATATTTTGTCCACGTGGAAGATCCTAGAGCCCCTTCTGGAGATTGAGGAGATGCCAGAACCACTTGTGTATTTGTGAAATGACCTAGAGTCACTGCTGGAAATGTAGCACATTATATATCAACTTGAGTAGGTGTGAATAATTCCAGAGCCCCTTCTTCAGAAGAAGATATTAAAGGAAACTGTGTCAATGTGGAAGAAACTAGATACTCTCCTGCAAATGGAGAAGATTCTACAGAGAATTTAGGAATTTGGGAAGATTATAACATCCCTTGCGTTGGTGTGGGATGTCCTAGAGATTCTTCTACAATTTGGGGAGATGCCAGAACACCTTGAATAGATGGAATTCTGATAGGCCCTTTTGGAGTAAGGAGAGATGCTACTTCATCTTGTACAAATGTAGATGGTCTTATAGTCCATTGTGTAGTTGAATGAGATGGTAGGGCACCTTGTGTAGGTGCCAAAGACCCTATAGCCCCTTCTTCAAATAGACGATCTGCTACAGCACATTTTGGAAAGGGAGGAGATGGCAATGTCCTCTGCATTGATGAGGAATGTTCTATAACCCCTTACACAAATGAGGCAGGTCCTAGAACACGTGGTACAGATGTTGACGTCAATAGACTCCCTTCAGAAATTAAGGGAAATGTTGGTGAACCTGGTGTAAATGAAGAAGGTCCTGAATCCACCTCTACTGATAGAAGCCTGAAGAAGTTTCCTCAACCACTTGAGTAGTAGTTAAACACTGTACCAACTGCTCTGCAGATGGGGAAAGGCTCAGATCCTCTTGGGTAGGTGGCAGAAAAGGAGACCCTCATACAATGGAAGAGTTTTCCACAACTCTTTGGGTAGATACAAAATGCTTTACAAACTGCTGTGTAATAGAAAGTCTTAGATCCCCTTGGGTAGATGGTAGAGAACAAGACTCTGGTGCAATTGAAGATTTTTTCACAACCCTGTGAGTATTTACAATATGCTCTACAAAGCCCTGTATAGATGTGGAAAAATCCCAGATCCCCTGGGGTATGTGGCAGAGAATGAGTCCCTGATGAAATTGAAGAAATTTCCACAACCCCTTGAGTATATATGGAATGCTGTAAAAAACCCTGTGTAGATATGGAAGTTTCCTAATACCCTTTAACAGACGTGAGGAATGGGAAAATTCCTTGGGGTGTAGTCCTATGGCTTGGAAATGTTTTAGAAGAAAGGGAATGTTGTGATTCCTCTTATTTAATTGGGTAATTTTTAAAGCCCCCCCCCCCGTTTTTTGTTTTTGCCGAGGCAGCATGCCTCAATCTCACTTGGTTTGACCCTAAACATTAGTGTCCTTTTTGGAGAGACCAGGGTAGACTTTGTACTTTTTCAGAAGAAGAGCTAGGTCTAAAGTCCTCTTGTTCAGAGGGGCCATGTCTAGATTTTGTTTTGATCGTAATAAAATGTCTGGGATACCTTTGGGGTGAGGAGGGCTGCCTGATACCCTCTTCATGAGACCAGACATGTTGTATGTCTCCTTTGGCATATGTGGAAAAACCTAGGGCACCCTGTGCAGTTGGGGAAGGTCCCAGCACCCCTTTGTCAATTTTGCACTTTCTCAGACCTTTCTGGGTCAATGGGTGAAGAATCAAGTGTCCCTTGGAGAGAAGGGGAATATATCAGTCCACATTGACCACAGAAGAATTCTCCAGGCACTGCATCGTCTTCTTTCTGCTTTAAATCCAATTCTGGAACTCTGTAAATGTACCATTCATGAACTCCTGTGCAGGTCGGGTATAATACCAAATGTTTTTCCAGCGCATAAGGATTCCTTCTTCCCAGTTTCCGAGGCCTTGACAGAAAGTGTGTGACTATTCCATTTCTGATGACTAGTTTAAAGGCTGATGGCTTGGGTTCCCATATCCATGTGTTGTACTTGTCCTCTTGGATCTCTGAAGAGCCTGTTCCTATTCCTTACTTGTTCCCCTTCAGCTCCATACCCATTATTTTGTTGGCACTGTGGTCTGGGTTCTCTTCCAGGGCTGCTGTATCCTTACTTTCCTGATTATCCACTGGGCCTGTGAGTTCGGCAGGGTTGTCTGCAGCACAAGCGTCACAGGTTTTGATTCGCCCCAGTGTCTGGTCCAGTTCCTGTTCCACTGATAGCTTTGGACGCAGGCTCCTGGGCAGAGTCAGAGTCAGCTGGACCTTAGATAGTATACCCTTCAGGTCTTGGGTGATGGTCAGGCAGGTGCCCAGTTGGGGTGTGGTGTCATCTTCCTGTTCTGGATCCTGACTGCTAACAGGGGCTGTGAGTCATAGAGCCTGTAATATGGGGTCAAAGGGCAACTCCCATTCTCTGATTGGCATGCATCTCTCCAAATATGTGACCAAGATGCAGATAAAATAATCCAGTAATGAAAAAGGTGGTGAAGTAGTTTCTCTTTGCAAGGAGAGGCTAAAGTATCTGCCCATTGCAACAGACGATGATCCCGGAGGGAAAGCTCACAAAATGAGAATGGCAGTTAGCCTCTGGAATCCAGTCAGCTCGAGAGAACTTGAGGGAAAGCTGTCCTCCATCCAGCACAGGCTAGTCCCGAGCTGCCTGGCAGCATGGTTCCATCATTTAGTGTGCAGTGCAAGCTGTGGCATGCTCAGCGTCAGCAGTCTTGCCACTTTGGTGCCCACTACCAGGAGACCAGGACAGGGGTGGCACATGACTCTGAAAGCCAGGAGGATTTGAAATCCTCTGCTTTTAGACACTACAGGCTTCAGGACAGCACCATTTCTACAAAGGCCCTCAGTGGAGACAGTATGATCTGCTCACTGGTCCTCCATTTGCATGAAAGGGAGAGGATGATCCAGATTTTTTCAATTTAGGCTGTGGCAGGAAGGCATGCACTTGCTGGCAGAAGACCCTCAGAGAGGGATACCCACAACTATGAATGGCCGGCGGCACTCCAAAAGATCTAGGCTCCACCCACACAAGGCAGGTCCTGCACCTGCTGACAGGAAGCCATCGGAATTTACAGCAGCAGAGCTCAGCCCAAAGCCTTTTAACTGTGAATGACAGGGCAATCCAGGCCTTCAGAATACTCCCTACCTCTTGGTCCTCCTACATGTATGATTTCTAACATGTATGACTATATTTTATATTCAGGTATACTTGGCACATAAAGAAGATAATTTTTTAAATAAAATTTAATGAAATATTATATTGGTGTCTGTTTTCTTACTTTGGTGTGACTTTCCATTTATTCCCAAACTACTTAGAAAATAAAATAAGTCAAATTATTATCCACATATTAGAGTTGCAATGATTTAGACATTAAAGTCTAATCTTTCCAAAAGTTAGAACTAGCCATTCTTCTTGTATAAGTCAAACAGCCTCTACAAGTCCTAAAATTTTAAAATAAAATATTAGTTTATTTAATTCACAGAGTTAAGAGCTGAGTAAGTTTCGTGTTTCTATTTTGACCTCAGGTAACCTGAGCAGGCTTCAATAGATGGGCCCAGACCCAAAGGCCTATGGAACCTTAAAAATTGTGTTTATATATTACATTTTTATATTAATGTGAGATGTTGGGAAAAGACCAAGAAAGTAAAGGTTATGGTGTATAGTGATGT
>VZQC01009708.1:633625-670116 GCA_009823505.1 Rhizomys pruinosus
AATATGCCTGAACTGAGTTGGAGGATGATGTGTGAAATGCACAAAGCATCAATAAAAAAGTGTTAAAAAAACAAAACAAAAAATATAATAAAACTAGGAAGGACAGGTAGTTGTTTCTGGTGAATTAAAAATAGTTTACTCTTCCTTCAGTCTGGTGGAAATGGGAAACAACATCAGTTTGGACTTGCCACCCTACATTAAATAAATAATGAAACTATACATAAATAAATAAATAAATAAATAAATAAATAAATAAATACATAAATAATACATAAATAAATAAGAGAAAATGAAATAAAACTAGGAAGAACTGGTAGATGTATCTGGGAAACTAAAAATAGTTTCCTCTGCCTTCAGTGGCTGGAAAAAGGGGAAATATTAGTGTGGACCTGCTACCTAACATTAAATAAATGATGAATGTATAAATAAATTAATTAATTAAGACAAAATAAAACTAGGAATGATGGGTAGATCTTTCTGGGAAATTAAAAAGGTTTCCTCTGCCTTCAGACCAAGGAAAGGGGAAAATTTCAGCCAGGACTCTGAGTCTTGGACCATATGGGAATATTTGACCTGGGTGGTAGGGAAAAAGTTTTCCTGCATATGGCCAGAGATAGAGTTCTTAGGGATCCCTGGTGAGGGTGCAGCATTGTCCTGATCTTCTGGGAGGACTGCGGGAATTCCCTAAGTCAGGAGGATGAAATCCTGAGGTGTTTTGAAGGAAATGTTTAGGTCCACAGACCCTTCCAAATTGGTGAAATTCCTACAGGCTCCAGGCTTCGATGGACAAGGAAGGCCTTTGGTTCCTTGGATTACACATGAACCTGTATGAAACTGTGTGCCTGGATGGAAAGGGCAGACATTGTCTAGTCCATTTCCTACCGTTCTTGTCAGGACAGATTTTAACTATCTTCAGCCTGTATCCAATCTTCCTGGCAAACTCCCTTGTTCTCTGCCCCTCCAAGAGCCCAGGATCTGTGGGTTCTCATTGCAAAAGTTGTTGGTACCCAATTCGGTCCAAAAGTAACAATCCTAGAACCATGTTTAAGATCTCACAACCTAGGGAGAGTTGGACGGGAAAAACATACAATCCACAGCTGACTTTTGTCTTACTGACCAAACCCCAGGCCAGGGTCTGGTCTGTCCATTCTCCACTCATAAACACACAACCAAATCAAAGGCATTTCTAATGGTGAAATAAAAATAGGGACCTAATTCTCCAAAGAGCATTCCTTGAAGGTTCAGGGTTCCCCTCCTTGGGCCAGGGAAATGAAGGAGAACAGTTCTCAGTTGGTCCACCTGAACAAGTTCCCACTCAGTTAGAAGAGCTAAGCAGTTACCCTAGAACCTCTTCTCTTCTTCTGTGCATGCACCCAGCAGCTGAACACCAGGGGGAGGGAGGGCTGTGGCAAATTCTCAGGAATTGGCTGGTACCAGTAGGAGGGCCTTGTGCCTGCACAGGGAAGCTTGCCCAACTGACCATGCACCCTGGTGCTCAGCTAGAAGGAAAAGTAGCATCGGTTGGCACTCAGTTGCCACTTCCTGGGTGCATGGTTGCTGAAATCAGAGCAGACCTCTGGCTTGGGCTGTATCTAGAATCTCCCTGGAAAGCCAGTCATTTCCCATCTGATAGAGCAGATTCTACATGCAAAGCTGGACATGTTTTACAGGAACACATAGCAAAAGGGAGGACACTCCTGATGCAGCTCCTGGTGGTTGAGCAAGCCCTGCCCCTTGATTCCTACTGCCCAGCAATAGAGAGTCTGTCCCAGCTGGGTCAGCTCTACTGGACAGGAGGTGTTCCTCACCAGGGATCCAAAGCACTCCAGGCAAAACAAGTACCTTGCTGGTGCTCTAGGTAGGAGGCAGTTTGAGCCAAACCTCCAAGCTCATTTTGTCCGAAGGGCAGGTCGGGATGCAGTTAAGCTATCATCCCCTCACCACCCACATTGGCACCACACCTCCTGGGCTGCAGACTGTCACTTCACAGAGAGGTCAGGGGTCTAAGGGTGGTATCTAGGAGGACACTTTCTCAGTAACCTGGTCTGTGATGATTTCCAAGTGGCCTCCACACCGCCCATCTCTATTCCTCAACCTATAACCACCTTAGAAACCTTTCTTGGAAAACCTGCCATAAAAATGAGTTTGTTTTGCGGTCCTCTGGATTACTGTGGTAAAGCAGCACAGGGCACTGACAATCACCCCTCAGAAGTCATCTTTCCTAAGTAGAGACAAATGCCCTTCCCCATAACATTAAATAAACAATTAATAAATAAATGAATACATGCAGGGATGGATCAACACAAAAATCATTAAATATCATCAAGCATATAAATGGACTGAAAGACGAAAGCCACATGCTCATCTCAATTGCTGCAGAAAAAGCCTTTGAAAAATATAGCATCCCTTCATCCTTAAAGTCCTAGAGGGAATTGGATTGGAGGGATCATTCTTCAATGTAATCAAAGTCATATACAAGAAACCCACAGCCAATATCATCATAAATGGGGAAATGACAGAAGCATTCCCTTTAAAGGTAGGAACTCTGCAAGGCGGCCCCCTGTCACCACTCCTCAATATAGTGCTTGAAACACTTGCTAGGGCAATAAGGCAAGAAAAAGAAATTAAAGCAGTACTAATTGGAAAAGAAGAAGTCAAGCTATCACTTTTTGCTGATGATATGATTGTTTACTTAAGGGATGCTAAAACCTCTACCAGAAAACTCCTAGAAAGGATTAAGATCTTCAGTAAAGTGGCAGGATACAAAATTAACCTAGAAAAATCAGTAGCCTTTCTTTACACCAACAACAAGCAACTGAAGAAGGAATTCAAGGAGACCTTCCCACTCACAACAGCCTCAAAAACAATAAAATAGATAGGAACAAACTTAACCAAAGACACCAAATATCTCTACAACAAACATTTTAAACCTCTGAGGAAGGAAATTGAAGAAGACATCAGAAGATGGAAAAACCTCCCATGCTCATGGATTGGGAAAATTAACATAGTAAAAACTGTCAATCTACCCAAACTCTTTTATAGATTTAATGTAATTCCAATTAAAATCCCCAAGAGTTTCTTCAAATGGTTGAAGAAAAAAGTCCTTAATTTCATTTGGAAAAACAAAACACCCCAAATAGCCAAAACAACCCTGAGTGAAAACAACAATACAGGGGGGATCTCTATACCAGACTTCAAACTACTATAGTCATGAAAACAGCTTGGTGCTGACACGAAAACAGACCTGTTGACCAATGGAACAAAACTGAAGATCCAAACTTGAGCAAATACAATTTCAGCCACCTCATATTTGACAGGGCATCCAAGAAGACACAATGGAGGAAAGGCAGCATCTTCAGCAACTGGTGCTGGCAAAATTTGGTCACCACTTGTAGAACAATGTAATTAAACCCCTACCTCTCGCCCCGTACAAAAGTCAACTCCAGATGGATCATAGACCTCAATGTGAAACTCCAAAATCTGAAGGTGATAGAAGAAAAAGTTGGCAGCAGACTACAAGGACATAGGCATAGCAAAAGACTTCTTAAATCAGTAGCTGTGGAAGAATTAATGTCAACAATTGACAAATGGGATCTCATTAAACTCAAAAGCTTCTGTAATCAAAAGAAACCATCAAGGAAGTGAAGAGAAAACCCACAGAGTGGGAGGAAACCTTTACCGCAGATACATCTGACAAGGCATTGATTTCCAGAATATATAAACTACTAAAAAAAAGGAGAAAGAAAACAAAAGACTCACTCAATAGATGGAGCAAGGAGCTGAACACAGACTTCACAAGTGCGGAATTAGAGATGGCTGAGAAACATCTTAAGAATTCTTCATCATTGCTAATAATTAAGGAAATGCAAATTAAAACCACTATAAGATATCATCTTTCTCCTATAAGACTGGCTAGGGTGAAGAAAACAAATGATACCAAGTGCTGGAGAGGTTGTGAGGAAAGGGGATCACTCATTCACTGCTGGTGGGTATGTAAACTCATACAGCCACTATGGAAAGCAGTGTGGAGAACCCTTGGAAGACTTGGAGTGAACTTGCCACTTGATCCAGCCATACCACTCCTGGGTATGTACCCACAAGACTCATCTTACTGCAGAGATACATACACAGCCATGTTTATTGCAGCTCTCTTCACGATAGCAAGGAGCTGTTACCAACCCAAGTGCTCCTCATCTGATGAGTGGATAGAGAAAATGTGGTACATCTACACAATGCAGTTCTATGTAGCAGTAAGGAAAGGTGATATGAACTTTGCAGGTAAGTGGTTGGAACTCGAAGATATTATGTTAAGTGAAGTAACACAGTCCCAGAAAAAACAAAAGACGAATGGTATCCCTCATCTGTGGACGCTAGCACCAACTACCTAGTAGTAAGTATTTATTGTGCAGGGCTACTTGAGCTTTTGTCCAAGTAGTTGGGAGAGGTGCATATTGGAAAGAACAAAAACAACAACAACAAAAACAACAGAAAAGTCTGTGTCAAAGAACTGACAGAAAAGGTGAACTTCTGCTTGAAACAGTCAACTTCTGTATATAGAATTTTGAGAAAGACTGAGAAAAAGATGAAAAACATGTTTGGCAGAATACATGAGCTCTGGTGGAGTGGGGGATTAGGGAGGGGAACACGGGTCTAGATTTGATTTGTAACAGAAGCTTTTACAAATATATATATATATATATATATATATATCAATAAAAAATAAAGTAATAATAAAAATAAATGGAAAAAGAAATAAATATCTGCGCCACTCTGCCTGGCATATCATTTTTTTGATTTTGTCACTACTTATTTAGTCACATGAGCGTGCACACAGACACACACATCTCGATCACTACTTCAAAAGTATTTTTGAGTTTTTGTTAGGTACATTTGATACATGGTATTATTAAATTCAGATATTTTCTCTTTATTCTTTGTCCAGGTGACATGTCTAATGCACAAACTTGGATTGGGACTAATCTGTGTCTTAAAGTGTTGCAGTATTGTTTTTATGAATTTGGGTGCATGAGAGTTTTGAGCATAAAGATTCATGATTGTAAAAAAAAAGAAGTAAAAAATAAAATTAAATTAAAATGACGGCTGGATATTTCTGAGAAAGTAAAAATTATTTCCTCTGCCTTCAGTTTCAAAGAAAGGGGAAACCTCATTATGTGGACCTGGCACCTAACATTAAATAAATAATGAATGTGTAATTAAATAAGTAAATATATAAAAACAATTAATTAAGAAGAAAAATAAAATAAAACTAGGCAGGACAGGTATAACATTCTGGGAAATTAAAAAATGGTTTCATCTGCCTTCTGTCTAAAGGAAAGGGAAAAAAAACATGAGCCTTGAATATGGGTCCTTGGAATATTTGACCTGGGAGGCATGGGGAAATTTTTCCTGCCTTTGGCCAGAGAGTGGGATAATCCAGGATCCGCATTGAGGGTGAGGCATCCTCTTGAACTTCTGGGCCAACTGTGGGACTTCCATAAGTCACGGTGCTGAAATCCTGAGGTCTTTGGGGGGGAAATGTTTAGGTCCACAGACCCTTCCTAAACGGTGACATTCCTACAGGTTCCTGGCTATGATGGACAAGTTAGGCTCTTGTTTCCTTGTATTTCCCATGAAGTTCTAGAAACCTCTGTGCCTAGGTGGCAAGGGCAGACACTGTCTAGTCCACTTCCTACCCTTCTTGTCAGGACAGATTTTTAACTATCAGCAGCCTTTAGCCTATCTTCCTGGCAAACTCCCCTGTATCCACCCCCTCCAAAAGCCCAGCTCCATGGTGTCTCACTGAAATAATCCTAGAACCATTTTAAGATCTCTCAACCTAGGGACAGTTGGAAGGAAAATCCAATCCACAGCTCTCTTCTGTCCTAAAAAAAATATAAAATAAGACTAGGAAGGACAGGTAGATATTTCTGGTAAATTAAAAATTGTTTCCTCTGCCTTCAGTCTTGAGGAAATTGGAAACAACTTCAGAGTGAACCTGCTGTCTAACATTATATAAATAACAAATGCATAATTAATTAATTAATTATGAAAAAATAGTTAGGAAGGACAGGTAGATCTTTCCGGGATACTAAAAATCGTTTCCTCTTCCTCCAGTCTCAAGGAAAGGGGAAAAATCATTAGCAGGGATCTGCCCCCATCCCTTAAAAAATAATGAATGAATGTTTGAATGAATGAATGAATGAATGAATAAATAAATAAATAAATAAATAAATAAACAATTAAATCAAACTGGGAAAGTAAGATAAGTATTTTTGGTAAATTAAAATGGTTTCCTCTGACTTTAGTCTCAAGGAAAGGTGTAATTACATCAGTGTGGATCTGAGCTCTAACATTAAATGAATAAATAAATGAAGAATGAAATTAAGAAAAAAATACTAAGAAGGACATTATAAATGGTTTCCTCTGCCTTCCTTCTCAAGGTTAAGAGGAAACAACATCAGTGTACATCTGAGTCCCAACATTAAATAAATTATAAATATATAAATAAATACATACATAAATGAATAAATAAATAAGTATATAAATTAAGAAAAAAATAAGATAAATTTTGCCAAGCCATATAGATATTTCTGGGAACTTAAAAATTTGTTCCTCTGCCGTCAGTCTCAAGGAAAGTGGAATCAACATCAGAGTGGAATCTGGGTCCTTGGACCACAAGGAAATATTTGACCTAGGTGGCAGGGAGAAATTTTTCCTGCTTATGGCCATAGAGAGGAGTTCTTTGAGATCCTAGGTGAGGCAGTTGGGGTGCGGCATAATCCTGAACTTCTTAGGGGACTGCGGGAATTCCTTAAGTCAGGGTGCTGAAATCCTGAGGTCTTTGTGGGGAAAGGTTTAGGTCCACAGACACTTCCTATTTGGTGAAATTCTTCCAACCTCGAGGCCTTGATGGACAAGGAAGGGCCTTGGTTCCTTGGATTTCCCATAAAGTTCCAGGAACCTCTGGGCCTGGGTGGCAGGGGCAAACACTGTCTAGTACACTTGCTACTCTTCTTGTCAGGACATATTTTAACTATCCTCACACTCTGCACAAGACTTCCCAGCAAACTCCCAGGTTCCTGGCCCCCACTAAGAGCCCAGCCTTGCGATGTTCAGTGAGAAAAGGCTCTGGTTCCCATTTCTGTCCAAAGGAAAGCAATCCTAGAACCATTTTAAGATCTTCCAACATAGGGAGAGTTGTCTGGCAAAGAAAATCTACTCCACAGCTGTCTTCTGTTCCACTGACCTAAGCACAGTCCATGGTCTTTCCATCCACCAGTCATACCACACTCAACTCAGGGTACTGGAATTTACCACCCCTAAAATATCAATGACATTTCTAGTGGGTGGCAGGGGCAGACACTATCTAGTGGTCTTCTTACTTTTCTTCTCAGGACAGATTTTTAACTATATTCAAACTCCATCCAAGCATTTCTAGGGAACTCCCGAGTTTCCCGTGTTCTCCAAGAGTCTAGCCTCCGTGGGGTCTAAGTGGGAAAAGACTCTATCCCCCAAGTCTGTCCAAAGGATTGCAATCCCAGAATCATTTTCTAATCTCCCGACCTAGAGAGAGTTGGAAGGAAAAATGTCCACTCCACAGGTGTCTTCTGTTCTACTGACCTTAGCTTAGGCCATGGTCCATTCATCCACTAGTCATACCCACAGAACTTTGCAGGTAAATGGATGGAGCTGGAGGATATTATATTAAGTGAAGTAACACAATCACAGAAAAACAAACGACGAATGGTATCCCTCATATGTGGATGCTAGCAGCAATAACCCAGTTATTAATATTTCTTGTGAAGAGGGATGCATATTAAAAGAACAACAGAAAGACTGCATCAGAAAACTGACTGAAATGGTAACGGAGGGGTGGGAGGGGCTGGAGAGGGCATGGGTCTATATTCTATTATGTATATTTAATTTAAAATTACATGGTATTTTACTCAAAATTTATATAACAATAACTTTGGATTAACATAAACAAATGTTGTCTATAATTTTTTGTTATGCAGTATCATCTTGTAACATCCTCTTTTACCTGTAGGAAATTTAACTTAACGATTAAGTTTGCTTCCCAAATAACAACATGCACTCACCCCCCCCAAAAAATGGACAAATTTGATGAAATTTACACCTTGATCCCTGCCTATAGGTATGTATACTACAACTGCCTTTTTGAGACTCATGGTCAAAAATAAAATAAATTAACTTTTTAATTTAAAATATATAAATTTTTTGTCAAAAACTTTCAATTTTAATCTTAAGACTAAGTATGGGAAAAGATTGTATGTTCCAACAGGTCAAAAACGTCACCAACTAAAGGCTGAGAAAGAAAGGATACAGCCTTCCGTCGTGTAGGTTGTACCAAGAATACTCAGCAGAGAATTCACCCATATTACACTAAAAGGAAGAAAGCCTCAGATGCTACAGGCATCAAACATCCTGAGGACCATAGGTGTAACAACTGTTTAAGTGAGTCCTAAGGAACTTTACCTTCTAGGTGCAGCACGTCTCAAACGAGAGACCTCCTACCTCTTTTTATAGAACAAAGAAAAACAGGGTGGTAAGAAGTCGTCCTTTAACGGTAAATTAGAGTTGACTGTTATAGAAGCAATCGCTTATAAAACTGGAAAAACTGCTTTTTTTAATTGACTAATATACAAGGAACTGTAAAAAGGATATTGTCTATTCAGAAACAAATATAATACATAAAGTCTCTTAAGTAGTTCATATAATTAAAACAAGAGAGCACTGAGAGCAACAATGGATTATTCCTGCCAAGGAGATGCTAGCCAGGGAACCCAACCCCCCCCCCAAAAAAAGGTTAATGCTTATTGCCTGTAAACTGGGATGTCTGCAAGAAAAGAGGTGGTAAGTTCCGCCCTGCTTAATGACCTGATGTAACCATGGGGAAGGATTGATATCGAGATCGCACTTACAAGTATACAGTTGGTCTCTGGAATACCAGAGAGTGTTACAAAGGCCACTGAACCAATAAAGCAAATGTTGGTCTCCTGAGTCAAGCAAAACTCCCACCAACATCAGCTACACCCCAATCTTGGAGAATATTGCAGCAGTGGCAGCCATATGTCTGTATATCCTAACTTTATTTGATTATTAGCTCTCTCCTTGGTAGGAATAACTCGTGGATGTCCCGCACAAGCTTAAACCTTTAGTGATTAGGAGATTTATATGCCAAGTAAGGCTTTGTCATCTCTCTCAGGAAAAAAATAGTAATCAGGATTAACACACCATCCAAACATCGTGTCTATAACAAAGTAACCACCAGTACTAGCAATGTTTAAATCCATATATATCTAATCACTTAGCTTCATTAGAGGATTGAAAACCTGTCCTGGGCAATCGGTCAGGCTCATGAAAGGAAACATCCAGAACGGATTAGAGTCCAAAACGACATCTCCAGACAAAGTAGACGTTGGCTTCTTGTCCACCTGTGCCCCTTTTCTAAGGCTAAGGAACAATCTGTGGAAGAGGGGGAGTGGTATATTGTAGGGGCTGCGATAGGGGTGAAAGTAAAACTACGACAATATAGTCTGGACACTTATTTGATCAATGTTTGATAGCATTCAAGCACCTCCAGCTGGGATGGTGGGAGCCTTGGGTGTGGGCTGGGGCAACCTGCTTGCAAATTGGTTTTAATATGATGGATTCTGTGTCAAAAGAAAAAAAAGAGCGAGATACAGACATTTGAACTAACTGGGAAAAAAATGTTAGTTGTTTAATTTATAGTGTATTGGGTTGGTCTCTATATTTTTCTGAAATACACAACATCACAGTTGTAACACTTTCTTTTACTTGTAGGACAATTGAAAGGAATTAAGCTTAAATTCTTACTTCCAAATAAGTAGAAGTCTTAGTCCAGTCATATAGCGTTAAAAAGCAAAGTGTTTAGTAGGTAAAATTTATTTAGCAGGTACTCAACAAGAGCCAAGCTTTATCCACCAAGTATAGGATATTTTAAGGCTTAGTGAATTGTTTAGATTAGTTAAATTTAGGTGTAGGTTTTGGTGGAAATGGTAATACAACTGAACTATTGGGAATAGAAATGTTAATTGGTTTTATTTTATATTTGTAATGGGTTAAGGTATACAAATGGCCCATATATTTTTTTCTAAATAACACAACATCACATTATAACACTATCTTTACTTGTAAGACGATTTAAAGGAACCAAGCTTAAATTTCCTTCCCAAATAAGTAGCATACAGTCAAGTGAGAAACAATTTGGGTAAATTTAATGAAAGCTTATGCCTGGCTCCTTGTTTATGGGTTGTGTAAACAACTTAGCATCTATAGTCAAAACAAAAACCGAACAAAAAAAAAAAAGAGGAGGTGGAGGTGGGAGTGGGGGAACTATCCTTCTGGGATACAAATGGAAAACTCTGTGTTTCAATCCTATTGATAAATTTCAATTTTCTAATCTTGAAACTAACAATGGGAGGAGAATTTTTTGTCTCCCACAGGTAAAAATCACCAATCTAAATGCCTGAAAATTTACAACTTATGGCTGTGCAGGATGAATCTGGGGAATGCCAGCAGAGAAGTTGACCCATCTGAACATTAAGGAATGAGGAACCTCAGACTGCCTGAGTCACAAAAACTGACATCTCTCTGAATAATATGGGTGGTTGACTGTTTATAATGGACCCTTATGAAGTTTACCTTCCAGTATCTGAGAAACCTTCCACCTCTCCCCTTTTTTTTGGAAAAAGAAAAACATGATGGTAATGAAACCACTCCCTAACTGAAACTAGAGCCAACTGTTACAGGGGTAATTTCCTATAAAACAGGCATAACGTATTAACTGATTGATAGGCATAGGAACTGTGAAAGGATATTTCCCTAACTAGAGCCAAATTCAATAGTAAAGTGTTTATAAGTTGTGTAATTAAGCCAAATATATTACTACAGGAAAGCTCTGACATCAGCAATGAATTATTCTGCCTATGACTTACCCATACATACTCAAAGTATTCTATATATCTGTTATACTTTGCACATGTTATTTTTGATATTTTTATGAAAAATTAGGTTTTACTTCTGGTGACCACATGACACAGTCCAAATGAAACCAATTTTGATAAGTTTGATTTAAATCCATTTCCTATCTGCTGTAGGTAAGTGAAAGTGCCCCCCATCTTCCTTTCCTTCTCAAAACTATAATTCAGAACGTAGGCGGCAAGCAATACAAACTATGTACATTTATAGTGAAACAACCTTCATTTGAGATAGACCTAGAAGGTATTGTTCTTAGCCTCTTTATTATTTTGGGCTTCTTTCCTGGACTATGTTAAATTATTCCTTACTTGGTTTAAATCCATTATACTTAAAGTTCCTATATAGACTTTATAGATCTTAAAGAACAAAATGTATAATCTATAGGATAATTTCTTGATTTTTTAAAAAGATGTGGGAGAGCCTAGCCCACGAGGGCAATGCCATCCCTGAGCAGATATTTCTATATTGTATAATACAATAGGCTGAACATGGGCCAGCAACCCAGACCTGGAAGCAGCATTCTTTCCTGACTTATGCTGCAGTTCCTACCTCCAGGCTCCTGCTATGAGCTCTTACTTTGGGTTCACTAAGTAATAAACTGTGGCTTGGAAAATGTAGGACAAATAAACCCTTTCCTCTCCAAGTTAGTCAGAGTCCTTTGTCAAAAATATTCAGGATATATTAATACTGATTAAGTCAATATTAAAGCTTTATTTATGTGTTATATAGTAATTAAAATACCAAATTCATATACTTGACATTTTTGGAGGTTTAACAATCATACTTAAACTTTAATCCAATTTGTCCAGACGGATTTAAAGGGACAATCTATTGGCTCTTGCCCTCTAAGTTCAACTTAAGTCCTAGGGGTATAAATGGGCCCCTCTCCATGTGTCTTATGACAGTGAGTCATCAGGTGTCCCAGAACAGGGAGAACTTGGGGATTCACTTAAGAGACTCTAGCCAGTGTCTAGTTTAAAGGAATAGAGTCAACATAGAGGGGAGCTTCCTCATGCTTTAAAATGAATCCTGGTCATGCAAGACCTAACATTGTCCTCAGGTACATGGAAATGGTAAAAGAAAGGAGTCGGGAGCTCCCCTAAAGCCTGAGTGACCACTGAAAACCTGAACCACTACTAACCTTAAGAGCAAAAATAAATTAATTAATCTGAGCTAACAGTGTGGTTTTAAACACTCCAATGCAAAGGTATAATCCTAAGAAAAATAAAACAACTTACACCCTGTAACCAGAAAGATAGGCAAGAAACCTGCTGTGCTCTGCTGGAAACCATCTCAGAAATAGGTAAAATCTGATGTTCTCTTTATACTACCGAGTCAGAAATGCTTGGGACTCATGACTGATGCATCCCCAGGACCTATTGTCATGGTCTTATGCTGGACCTTTGTGTACCAAAACTTAAAAAAAAAAAAAAACTTTCCAATCTTTCTTACAGGGTTCCACGGGACTCGCAGATGTGTAATTCCTCCAGAAGCTGTCAGTCAATGACCTCACTTCCCCTTTAATCACACTGAAACCCCCACAGCTGCACCTGCCTATTTCTGAGAGAAAGGTGTGTTATTACATCAATGAATCTGGCCTGGTGGAAACCAACATTGAATCACTTCAGAAGCTGGGAGAGGAACAGCAACAATACAACCCTGTTCTATAAAACTTCCTTGCCCCAGCCCAGGTCACAACTTCTCTGGTCCACAACTTGGAAGTCACTGAACTCGTCTGGGGATGTATGTTCCAGGAATAAAGGCTGGCCCTTTCTTACTTTTGATTCAGATCAATCTAGTGTTTCTTGTGTCATCAGGAGCCTTAGGCACAGTGATAGAGATTTGAAGGAACTACAAGCAGCTAGTCACATCAGTAAAGAGTGGTAAATGCATGGTTAGGCTGACTTTACTTTCACCATGTTATACAATCCAGGATCCCCTGCTCTGGAAATGGTGTTGCTCACAATAAATCTAAATCAACTCTTGGAGGCTTCAGCTATGGCTCAGAGGTTAAGAACACTTGCTGTTCTTGAAGTTGTCTCCATCTGTGCAATGGGGGCTCTAGAGGTTCCTAAACTCTAGCTTTTTCAGGTATCTTTATTCACATATACATAAAACCCAACATATGCACATAAGTTAATTGAAATAAAAAATAAATATTTTAAAATATAAGTCACACATTTGTTAAAGTTATGAAGATACGCCCCCACAGGCATGTCCAAAGAGCCATCTCCCAGATGATTCCAGATACTATCAAGGTGATAGTGAATATATATTGTCTGGTGATCCTTTAAACACGCGTGGCTGAAATACATGAGATCTTCTTCCTCCTTGGACCAGGCCCACAGCTATACAAGGCTGTAAGCCTTGGAATTGTTCCTGGCCAGCAGGCTTACAATTCCAAGCTGAGTTCTGCCAAGGTGTAGGAGGGAACGATGAGGAGTCACCTGAAGAGAAATGGAAAACAGACTCAAAGAGGCTGGGAGAAAAAAGACTCAGTTTTATTCATGCCAGCAATGTGCTTATATATTAAAGCTATTGTGCTCTGGGAAAGGAAGTGGGGGCAGAATTATGTGATTGAGAGGAAGGGAAGGGTGAGCCATCTTGACTCCTACTGGGGGCAGCAGAGCTCCTGTTTGTGTAAGCAGTAAAATAGAGGTGTGACATTTTGCTCAATATTTCCAAGGATTAGGCCATCAGGGTCTGGAACTTTGCAGAGATAGGCAAGACAGGAAATACTGCATTATCCCGACCTCATGGAACTACAAATAACTCACAGAGGCAACTTGAATGCCCACAGAAATATCAAATAACTCACAGAATCCCTGGGACAATGTCTGCAGTTCCTTACATCAAGCCAGACAAAGTCTCATTCCTACAGCCCCTCCTATATTTTTTATTAAAATGGAGCAGTAATGTCATGGTCCTCCAGATTTTCTGGGATGGTCTGACATTTGATTAAAACAGTATGGGCTGCAACATCAGTGAGTGTATTGATTCAGGTTTTGATAAACCAGAGAACACAGGGTGTGATAGTCAGAAGAACTCCTAGGGTGAAAATGGGTCCCAGCAAAGGAAGCAACCAGGCAGTCAGGGGGTTAGAAAACCACAAGACAGAAACTTGTGGGGAGTACATTCCATGGAGTACTTTCCTAAGGTCCTTTAGGGTTTTAACATTTTGTTTAACTATACCAGATTCATTAACATAAAAGCAACATTCCTCCCCCAGGAACACACAGGTTCTCCCATTTTCTTCAGTCAGTAAGTCCAGGGTTGCCTGTTCTGCATCACCACCTTGGCCAGAGAAGTTATCTATCTCTGGAGTGATTCAAGGCTCTTCATCATGGGCATGGTTGCCTCATAAAGCTTATTTTGGAAGTCTGCTTCCATGTTGTAAACATTTGCTAGGCCTCCGCCTGCAGTTCCTGCTGCTGCCATGGCAAGAATGATGCTTAGACTGACCAGAAGTGGGATAAATATCTCTCTCTTTTGATGGTCTGGGTCCAGTCACAGTATCCAAGTGATTCCCTGGGTCTTCTCATAAAGGAAGAGGTGGGGAGTAAAAATACCAGGCAAGCAAATACCAGAACCAGTAGCCTTTGCACAGAGGGAGTCAGCACCCTCACACCAAAGAAAAAATGGAGATTTGACACACAGGGTCCTGTCAAGAGGAAGACTTCAGAGGCACCTGAAGTCTGGGGCTGTGGCAGCTCTCACTAATCAAATAGGAAGAGTCATGAGTCAGTCAAAGAGGAAAATGCTGTGAAATACCAGCCTTGTCTCTGAGGTGGCAGATTCCTGTAGAGAGGCATTAGAAGGGGATGTGTGAGAGATGCACAGATAAAACGTTGGAAAGACATTGAGGTGGGTGGTGTAGTTAAGGAGATCCCTGGCATATTCAATTTACTGGGCCATGTTACAGTAGACTTCAGCTTTCCTTCCATTTTGGATTCCAGTAACAGAATGTGGGATTGAGTGAGAATGGGCTGAGGGACTAGAACAAACTGGCCAGAGATGTGAATATCCAGCACAAGATACCTGGCATTATTGTAAGAGTAAAGTTTTCCCTAAACCCCAGCACTCCAACAGTCACTCCAGGGGTCCTGTATGTTAACTTCAAACTGGTTATTTTGGATTCAGAACAGGCTGCTTGGGCTGTGAATGTTCTCCAACCTGCAAGACCAAAATCTGCAACCAGCATAAGTGTGAAATTCCTGTCAACATTGTCCTTTGTTAAGATGGGAGAAACAGATAAGGGTGCCTGAGAAGTAGAGGTGGAGTTGGGGAACACAGGGATTGTGACTGCCTTGTGGCAGGACAGTCCATTAGTAATGAGTAGCTGGACCTGAGTTTTTAATGACAGGGATTGAGAAAGTGATGCACTTACAATCCTCAGCATAGAGGGGAATTGAAAAGAAGTAGTACTTGATCTCTAAAGCTAGCAGAGGGTTGTTAGCTGAGATAGCAGAGGCAAGGGGGAGAACCCTTTGCAGAAACCCCAATATATGCATAGTTCTGTTAGTGGCTCACAGGTCTTGTAAGAGATGCCAACATCCTGTTGCCTTCTTTGTTACAAACATAGGGATGTTCCAGGGACTGTGAGATGGACGGATATGTCTCAATGAAAATTGCTCTTTGACTAAATCTTGTAAAGCTCATAACTTCTCCCCTGGTAAGGGCCACTGCTCAATCTAGACTGGATCATCTGACTTCCAGTCCAGACTAGGGGGAGCATAGGATTGGGGGTGCTTCTTGCTGAGATGATGGAGGCATTTTCTCCCAGTTAAATGGCCTGTTTGGGCATGGTTGGTCGCATTTGGATTGGCAATAACCATGTCCAAAGCCTCCAAAAGATCTTGCCCTAGTATACTGATATTAGTGGGTGCTATTAATGGGCAAATCTGACCCGTGTTTCCATCAGGGTCCTCCCAGGTGTAAACATATTTAGTGATGTAGGACTGTGAAGGTCAGCCTATTCCTAGAGATTTAGGTCCTGAAAGTCAGGGCCAGTCAGGGGGCATTTCTAGTTTTAAAATGGTTTTGTCTGCCCTTGTATCTGTCAGACACTTAAAGGGTTTCCCCCACAATTTTAATTGTCAATGCAGGATGTGAGCCTTCTGAAATGGGTGCTGCCCAGAGGCACATACTGAATCTCTTTCCCCCTTTTTTTCCCTGGGCTAGGAGCTGCCCACATAAAAGTTTAAAGGTGACAATATTTTGTCATCTTTATCATATTTGAGTGTCAATCTTTCCTCCAGTGGTATCTGTTTTACACCCAGGACAGAGAATGCATGGGGAGTGTTCAGAGGGCTCTCTGGGAGAGACTGATTCTTTGGTGCACTGTCTTTTCCAATGTCCTTGGCCTTCACAGTTGAAACATTTTTCATTTGTGGTGACAGCAGCCACAAAGGCTTGAGCTAGATAATTAGCTTTGTAGGAGGCTGTGCCCACGTCTTGAATTGCTACAATCCATCTGTCATAATGGACATCTTTTAAGCTCTGGTACACTTGCTTGTATTTGGAAGTCATTCCTTCCCAGACCATGCTCTTAAGTAGGATTTCCCTGGCTGTAGAATTCGGAATTTTTCTCTCTAGGCTGCTTTTAGTTCTTAAGATAAAGTCAGACAGGGGTTCCTTAAGTTTTTGCCTTGGAAATAATAAATAGGAATACACCTGGGATTCAGTAGGTGGTGTAATTTGATCCCAGGCATCTAGGGTACAAAAGCGGACCTGGTCAAAGTACCCTGGGGCCACTCCAGCCTGCTGCATCCCTGTGCTAAAATCTCCTTCCCCCAAAAGCTGTTCATAACCCCAGTCCACATTAGGTTGCCCTTGATTTCTCTGAATCTGTTGGAGACATTCGTGTCTGTACTTTGCTTCCCATTGTAAGAATAGTGGACCTGGAAGTGAAGATCTACAGATATCCCTACTGGAGGGTGTTAAAAGAAGCACAAAATCTCTGAAGAATGGACGTTGTCCATGGTGCCTGAGCAGTGCCCTCCCAAACTGCTTGCCTGAGTTCTTTTAAGTCACGTGCCTGGTACAGGTGCCAGTTCAGAGGATGACCCCAAGTTGGAGCTACATTAATGGGAAACACCTGCAAATGAAGGCCTTAATTATCCCTTACCTGATACAGATTTTCTGCAGCAGAGAGAGAAGTGGCTGAAGGGAAAGTTGCTTCTGGCCCTTTAAGCGAAAATGCCCAGGAATGAAGGGAGTGATCAAAGGCAGCCACTTGGATGTTTTCATTAACTTTTTTCTGTTAACACTGGGTCTGGAGCTGGGGGGCTTCCAGAGGGAAGTTTATTTGGGTCCTCAAGGAGAATTTTAGCAGGGTTTTGGGAGGAGGGGTCTGTGATTTAATTTTGTTAGTTTCCCTTCCTTGCTGGCCTGATGGGAGGGGCTTAGACATTGTCTCACTGCAGCTAAGAGTGGCAAGAACTTGAGAAAAGCCAGAGCATTCTCTCACTGCCTAGCCTCATGTGCCATACGTTTCCAAGATTCTGAAATCCATAAGTCTGCAGGGGACATCCATGGGGTGATATTAAGAGTCTTACTCCAAAAGGAAGCTTAAAATTTCCAGCTTCCCTCATTGAAATTTTAACTCAAGTCTTGAGGAGTTCTTTGTTTTCTTAGTCTGTGGGTCTTTTTGGCATACCTGTTTGTTTCCCATGGTGAAGAAAGGCAGGAAATTCTAGTGGTTAGAGAAAAGACAGATCAAAGACTTATCCAAATTGAAAAAGAGATTTTCTGTGGAGATGGGCCAACAGACTGGCCAAATAGAAGAGAAATGCTGAAAGACAGATTAAAAACACTAATCTCATGTGAAAGAGAAATTTTCACAGAGCTAGACCAATAGCCTAGCTGCTTCCCTGAACCTTATTTTCGGGGGGGGGGGTTACTTCCTTAATGGTGAATCCTCTGAGCTTTTCGCCTCTTGTGGGGGAAAAAGAGCTGAGAGTGACAGCCCGAGAAATACCTTTTTCCTTTTCCTGCTTCTGTTTCTGGTGGAAAGTTGAGCCCCACATCTTGGCGCCAGATGGCTGCAATCCATGAGATCTTCTTCCTCCTTGGAACAGGCTCAAGGCTTTACAAAGCTATAAGCCTTGGAATTGTCCCTGGTCAGCAGGCTTAAAATTCCAGGCTGAGCTCTGGAAAAGTGTGGGAAGGAAGCATGAGAAGTCACCAGAAGAGAAATGGAAAACAGACTCAAAGAGGCTGGGAGAAAAAGGATTCAGTGCCACCAATGTGCTTATATACTAAAGCTACTGTGCTCTGGGCAAGGAATGGAAAGATGAGCCATCTTGGATCCTGCCAGGGGCAGCAGAACTCCTGTTTGTGTAAGCAGTAAACTAGAGGTGTGACATTTTGCTCAATATCTCAACGGAAGAGACCATCAGGGTCTGGGACCTTGCAGAGATAGATGAGGCAGGAAATACTGCATTATCCCGACCTCACAGAGCTACACATAACTGACAGAGGCAACTTAAATGCCCACGGAGATATCAGATAAATTCCAGAAGCCCTGGGACAAAGTCTGCAGTTCCTTACCTCAAGCCAGAGAAATTCTCATTCCTACAAACACTGACTTGAGAGATGGTCTACCTGGTGATACACATATTGACTACTAATTTCAGTAGATTTTCAGAATGCTTTGAGAGAGATTCAGAAAAGTCTACTACAATGGATGGATAATGAATTACAGAATATATCTCTGTTTCTCTGAACTCTGGCCTGTTCAGAGATATACTCTGTAATTCACCACCCATTGCAGTAGACTTTTCGGAGAAAGATTCATAAATAAGGTGGCATTTTTCAGAAACATTTGGATGATGGGTTACATAAGAAAAAAGTCTAAGGTATCAAGAGAAAGAAAGAGAAAGAAAGAAAGAAAGAAAGAAAGAAAGAAAGAAAGAAAGAAAGAAAAAAGGTGGGTAAAGGGCCTACACTGCAAATGTGGAAGGCTGGGCTCAGAGCCCCAAGAACCATGTAAAACTGAGCACTTTAGCTTGATCATCTATGTTGCAAGAAAGATGAAGAAAGACAC
Organism: Rhizomys pruinosus; assembly: GCA_009823505.1. Taxonomy (NCBI): domain Eukaryota; kingdom Metazoa; phylum Chordata; class Mammalia; order Rodentia; family Spalacidae; genus Rhizomys; species Rhizomys pruinosus. The sequence goes on from VZQC01009708.1 coordinate 652,695, forward strand.
TGAGAAGGTTTGGGAAGAAGGTTGTATTTAGACTGCAAGTTACTCCAGAAAACTTTAGTATTAAAGTCTGGACCTTGAAGAGAGAAGTTCTGACAATTTTATACTTGGGTAACTGGACTGTAGCATAAGTAAATTACATATTGCTTGGCTAACAGCAAATATTATAAAAATCAAGCTGTTTGTTACAGTAACTGTAAAAAGTCCCTGGCTAAAACAAACAGAAATGAGAAAGTTTGAATCTACAAAGTTGTGTCAGTGTTGTATACACACACTCTTCAGCCAAAATTTATTGAGAGAGAGAGAGAGAGAGAGAGAGAGAGAGAGAGAGAGAGAGATCCAGCATTCCTGTGGTGAGAAACTTCGGAAGATCTCAGACAGCTAGTCTGGCATAAGCATTTGCAAGTAGAGATCTTGTTTCAAATGAGGTAGAAGGTGAAGACCAACAACCTTGGTTGTCCACTGACTTTCGCTGTGTCACATATGTGTCTACATTCACATTCTTCATATCCATGAACACATACACATAACCATGCATATACATAGTCACATAAACACCATACACACATACACATGCAAAGATTTAAAGAAAAAAGTAATTTGGAAATTTATGGAAGGATTTTGCATAGTGAGGCAACAGCTATTGCAAAATAATTCACTGTGTTTGAATATGCATGGTTTATCCTGGAGAGACAGTGTTCAGGTTTAGTGGGTGACAACATTTCTCCACCAGGAAAATTCTCTATCCCATGGTGGTCTCTGTGAGATGGTTTGGAATCATTATGTTTGCCTCATCATTTTTTTAAATTTTATTTATTTATTTTTTATGTGTATGAATGTACTGTCTGCATGTAAGTTTGTGCACTCATGTCATGCAGTGCCATGCAGAAGAGGGTGTCTGATTCTCCTGGAACCAGAGTCAAACCATGTGGGTGCTGGGGATGGAACCTGAGTCATCTGCAAGAGCAGTCGGTGTTCTTAACCGCTAGGCCATCTCTCCAGCCCCTCCCTCATCATTTGAGACTTAATGAGAGACAGAGAGGAGTTGCTAGTATGCGGCCCTTTGGTTCTAATTTGCCACATAGCACAACTTCTTTCATCATTTGTTCAGATTCTGAATGATTCAAGAGCTGACAGTCTGTCTTTATGCAGATGGACATAGGATGACTAAAACAATAGTAGGAAACAGTATTTCAGATAAAACAGCACTGTCCTGAAAGACAGAAATCCTTTTAAATTTAAAAATAATTATATTTATTATTTTTATGTTATGCAAGTAAATATATTCATGAATTTATGTAAGTACACCCATGTCATGGAATATCTGCAGAGGACAGAAGAGGGTGTCAGGTCCTCTGAAACTGGAGTTAAGGGATGGTTGTTAACTGTCACCAAGTGCTGGGAATTGAACCCTGTTCCTTTGTAAGAGCAGCCCCTCATAAATTCTGAGCCATCTCTCCAGCCCCTAAATTAAAAATTTAATGGTTATTTTAAACTTACATGTATGTCTGGGAGTCTTTGTGTATCCCATGCATTTGAAGGTGCCTGAAGAGGCCAGAAGAGGGCAACAAATATTCTGGAGCTAGAGTTACAGATTTGTTGCATCATACATGCATTTTTTTTTCAGAGATAAATTTTTCCATCTCTGAGGGAACCTCTTTAAGACTCAGGGTTTTATAAAAGAGATTGAGAAGCTCATTAAGTTCTGGAGGTAAATAGCTCAAAGGCTTCTATCAAAATATACTGAAATTCTCCCTCCCCATGCTGATATTAATAGTAAAGACAGCAGAGAGTCTCAGACAAAAACTGAGCTGCCTAGAAGACTCTCAGACCAGCTGAGCTTCCTAAATTAAACTCACACCAGCAGAACCACCAGAAGGAGACACTCCCCAACCCATTAAGCTACGGGAAAGTTGTATGGTGAATTCCAGGTTTTCAGTCTTTGTTACTCCTCACACATGCTAGAGTGGGCTTTCAGGTGTCTGTTTTAGAATCATTTATGCTCCTATAATTAACCACTCACCCACACTCTTGTAAGTGACCTCTTTCAAAACACTTTGGACAGACAAAAAGTTGGATTTTTGTGGTGTCCTTACTTTTTTTCTGTTACGGGCTCTCTATGTGAGGTAAGCAAATGTTCACATCTACCAAGAAATAATATCACACAGCAAGGAGATTTTGATTCCCTGAACATAGGTCTTGGGACTTGAACCCTGATTCTCTGGAAGAACACAAAGACCGTCTGACTGCCTCTCCAGCCTCTAGTTAAAAAAATTCATTGGCATGCCCAGTATTCATTTTATGATGGAATTTTCAAACAATCTTTGTGTTCTCCTCCAACAACCCTGTAGGCCTCCCATAAACTTCTTTATGCTCTTTAGTCTCATGCGTCCTACTGCTCACCTCCTACTTTCTCAACATATCTTCCCCTGCCCATTGTCTCCTCTATAGTTTTAATGCCTATATGCACACTAACACTTACATACATAAAAACATTAGAAGCTAGTTTACAGATATGTGAAAGAAAACTTAATTTTTCTATTTCTGAGTCTTTACCTTGTTTTATATTATACTTTCTAGACTAATCTATTTTCCTGTAATTTTTATTTTTCTTAAGAGATGAATAATAGTCTGTTGCCTAAATATACCAAGCATCCATTATCCACGCATCAGTTGATAGAACTTCTGGCTCTTTCTATTTCCTGGCTATTATAAATAGAGTATAAATGAACATGGATGAGCAGGCGTCTCTGTACTGGTGTATATAGTCCCTTGTGAATGTGCCCAGGAGTGGTATTGCTGGATTAGATGGGGGTTCTGTTTTTAACCTAATTCTCACATTGGCTGTAGTCTTCCTATTTCTAGAAATTCAGTGGATAAATAGTTCCTTACCAGGCATGCAGTTGGGTGATGTGTTGACTCTCAGTAATTATCCAGATGATGACATGGGTCTATCACAAAGGCTCCCAAACAAATATGGCACCTGACGCAGTCATATTTATATGTGAGTATGATGGATTCTCTTAGCATGGTGGGTATTTGCTTTCTTCTGTTCAAACAAGAATCTTATTCCTTTCTGAAAGGATCAAGTATTTCAATGTTTTGTGCTTTTCTGAACATGAAGTTCTTAGTTGAGTTTATTCAGCTTCAGCATTACAAAATGAATTAAGCCATCACAAGTACGGAAAGGAATGAATGTGTTCCCAGTTGGCCAGCCCAATTCCACCTTAAGTATTCTTAAACTAAATCACTCTTCTGGCTCTATTTGATATCCTATAATGAGAAGGAAAGTTAGAATGAAATTCAATTTTTTAATTCTCTCTCTCTCTCTCTCTCTCTCTCTCTCTCTCTCTCTCTCTCTCTCTCTCTCTGTATGTGTGTATAGTATCTGCTTATATGTATGTATATGTAGACCTAGATTCTATGTTGAATGACTTTCTCAATCACTCTTGACCTTGTTTATTTGATATGGAATCTCTCTCTTCATCTTGCTTTTTGAGACAATGTCTCTCTCTGAATCTGAATCTGAAGTTTGCTGATTTGTCTAGGTTGGTGTCCAGCAATTTCTTTTTTTTTTTTTTTTTTTTGGAGCAATGAGTTTTATTTTATTTTTTAATTTAGTTTTTATTGATGCTTTGTGCATTTCATACATTTTTTCCAATTCAGTTCAGGCTTATTCCCCTTTCCCTCCCCCCACCCCCACCCCATCCCAGATCATGCATTCTGCATAACTGTCCTGCATCTTTCTCTCAGTTGTTTTGTTTTTACATTTTAGCTATAAGGGTTTGGTATAATCCATGATTATCAAAGCATCCTTCATAGCAAACCTATCTGCAGGGGTTGTGCCCAAACACCTACAGCCCCACCTCCAGTGGGGGTGACAGGTTGTTTGTTCAATCAAGTTTGATCAAATAGTGTCCAGACTACTTGCTGTAGTTTCACCATCACCACCACATCGCACCCTTATACTTCTACCACGCCCCCATCTTCCGCAGGGTTGTTTCCTTAGGCTTAGAAAAGGGGCATCGGTGGGTGAGAAGGTAAAACAGTCTCCACGCTCTCTGGAGCGGTGTGCTTGATGCTGGTCAATCTGGCTGTTTCCTTTCATGGCTGACCGAGTTTGTCCAGGAATAAACTCTTGGGGATTTTGGATTGGGATAGCATTAAATCCTGTAACACTAGTTTGGGTAGGATGGACATTTTTTACTATATTTATTTTCCGCAATCCATGAGCATGGAGTTTGTCCATCTTCTGATGTCTTCCGTCTCCCATTGTCCTTTTTCAGCATTTAAATTTTGTGTTGTAGAGTCCGGTGTCTGTTGGTTAGGTTGTTTCCTAGGTATTTTATTTTTTTTGAGGCTACTGTGAGTGGGAATGTCTCCTTGTAGGCCTTCTTCAATTGCTTGTTGTTGGTGTAACAGAAAGGCTACTGTTTTCTAAGGTTTATTTTGTATCCTGGCCACTTTTACCAAAGCTGCGTTTAATCGTGTCTAGGAGTTTTTCTGGGGAGTTCTTAGCAATCTCTTAGGTAGACAATCATAGTATCAGCAAAAAAGGGATAGTTACTTTCCTCTTTCCCAATTAGAACTCCTTAATTTCCTTTTTTGCCGTTTTGCCCTAGCTAAGGTTGTCCAGCACTATATTGAAGAGGATGGTTGACAGGGGGCAGCCTTGCGAGTGTCCACTTTAAGGGGAATGCTTCTGGTCCATTTCCCCATTTAGGATGATATTGTCTGTGGGTTGTCTGTATATGGCTTTGAGTATATTGAGGATATGTTTTTCCAGCCATTCCCTCTAGGGGACTTTAAACATGAAGGATGCTGACTTTTGTCATAGGCTTTTCTACGCATCATTTGAGATGATGGTGTTTTCTGCATTGTGATTTTTGTGTTCTTCATCCATTGATATGTTTGATGAGTGTTTATTGATTTTCGTATGTTGAACCATCCCTGCATGTCTGGTATGAATCCAACTTGGTCAGTGGTGGATTTCTTGATGTGGTCTAGTACGTCGGTTGCCAGAATCCTGTTTAAATTTTTGGCTCTGTGTTCATTAGGGAGATGGGTCGCCTATAGTTTTCTCCCCTTTTTGTTGTATCTTTTCCTGGTTTTGGTATAGCGTAAATGCTGGTTCATAGAAGGAATTTGGAGAAGTCCATCCGTTTGTAAGCCTTCTAACAATTTAAGTAGTAATGGTTGTAAAGTCTTTTCGAAAATATTTATAGAATTCCTGTGCCGTGAATCCATCCGGGCCGGGGCATTTTTTGTTTGGGAGAAAAGCTACTTATTAAATCTTCGAATTTTCTCCTGTACTATTGGTCTTTTTAGACTATCGATCTCTTCTTGTTGAAGCTTTGGTGAGTTCCACAGGAATTTCAATATTCATCATTTCTTCTAGGTTTTCAAACTTATAGATATATAAGTTTTGTAAGTAGTCCCATATGATGTCGGATCTTTTTCATTGTCTGTTTGTGATATTTTCCCCTTCCATCACAGATTCCCTATTGATTTGTAGGTTTTCCCTCGTTCTTTTGGTTAAAGGGCTAGAGTCCTAGGTCTATCTTGTTTTATTCTCTCAAAGAACACAACTTTTGGATGTCATTGATTGTGTTGTATGGTTTTCTTTTTTTCTACACTTATTTGAGCGTCTGCTCTGATTTTTGTTATATCTTTTCTTCTTGTCTGCTCCGTTTGAGGGTTCATTTGTTGTTGTCTTAGGTATTTTTTTAGCTTTTTTTTTTTTTTGTTTTTATTTGCTTTTTGTTTTTTTAATGTGGGCACTTAGAAGCTATAAACTTTCCACTCTTAGATGCTGTTTAGAGTGTCCCATAGATTTTGGCTGTGTTGTGTTTAATTATATAAATATTCATTTTCATTCAGCTCCAGGAATGTTTTTCTATTTCTTTCTTATTTCTTCCTTTGCCCATCTCATTATTCAGAGAGTGTGTTTAGTTTCTCTCATGTGTTCCGTAGGATGTAGGGTTGACTTCTGGGTGATATTGCGATTTGCACCTTGAGTCTGTATAATGCTGAGGATTATTTCAAGCATTTTTTATATTTGTTGAGTTTTTTTTCCCGTGTCCAGTTTTATGGTCTATTTTGGAGAATGTTCCGGTGAGGTGCTGGTAGAAGTGTATCTCATGGTTGTTTGGGTGCAATATGCTTAGATGTCCTGTGAGGTCATTTTGGTGTTATTGTATCATTTATTCAGATTCTCTCTTTTATCCTTGGTCCCTTTTGTTCGTATTGGCTCAATATATATTTATGATGTGAAATCTTCATCGTCAATTGTTCTCCTTAATAAGAGGTATAGGCCCCTTTTCTCTTTTGATTTCTTTTGCTTGAAGTCGATGTTTCTGATATTAGAATAGCCAAACCCGCGTTCTTTTTGGTACCATTTGCTTGGAATACTTTCTCTTCCATCCCTTCACGCTTAAGTTGGTGCCTATCCTTGAAATTGAAATGGGTTCTTGTAGACAGCATATAGATGGGTTTTGTTCCTAATCCAGTTCTCCCAGTCTATGCCTTTTGATTGGGAGTTAGCCCATTAATATTTAAGGTTAATAATGGGAAAGATGGATGTTGTTCCTTCTTCACTTATTTTCCATTGGGGACTTTAGCCTTTGATTTTGGCTCCTATGGTATGTTTTTTTGTTAGTTTTCGTTTCCTAGGTGTTACTTGAGGATTGTTGCTCTTTCTTCTGCCCTTTGATTGCTCAAGTATTTTAATGAAGAAGTTGGGTTTTTCCATACATGTATTCCATCATCTTGTTTAAGTCAGGGAAGATGTTTTCTCTCTCCTTCCAAGTATAGTCGAATCATTTTTGCTGGGTAAAGGAGTCTGGGTTGGGCATCACATAGTCTCCTGTTAACAGGGAATGCTTTGCTCCATGTTTTCGGTGCGTTCAGGTTTTGAGTGAGAGGAGCAGGTTGTAATTCTGATGGGTTTCCCTTTTGTATGGTGACGTTGTTTTTCTTTAGTGGCCCGTCAGAATTTTTGTTTTGTTTTGGGCATGTAGCACTTTAAAACAGAGATATGGCGTGGGGTGTTTCTGTTTCTGATCGTGGTTCTATTTGGGGTCCTATGTGCTTCCTTGTAGTTGTATGGTCGCTGTCTATTAATTTAGTTGGGGAAATTTTCATACTATTATTCTGTTGAAGCATCTGATCAATACTAGGCTCTGGATATGCTTCTCATTCCTCGAGTCTATGCTTCGGAGGTTTTGGTCTTTTCATAGTGTCCCATAATTTTCCTGGTTGTTCCACTTTTGTGTATTTTTAAATTTTCATAACATTTATTTGAGCTTTTTTAATTGCTCGGTGTGTTATTTTCCAGGTTTGATGTTCTTTGTTCTGCTTCTCCATTCTACTTCTGAGGGCGTTTTTCCTTTTCCTTTTCTTCTTCTTGATTGACTGAGTGTTCCTAATTCCTTTTTTTGTTTCCTCCTGTGTACTTCCATTTAGTACTTCCATTGCCTTTTTGAGTTTCTCTTTCTCTTCTTGGTGCTTCTCATCTCTTCTTGGTGCTCTGTTCTTCTTTGGTTGGCTTCCTTTTTTCAGTGTTTCTTCTACTTCCATTCGGAGTTTTTTTTTTTTCCCCTCTAGATCTTTCCGGAGTCTGTGGTCATGCTGGGCCTTTAGTTTCTTCCGAAGTTTGTCATTGTAAATCCCTCTAGGTCCTTTTAAGAGTTTTTCATTCTCTCATCTTTAGTTCCATGACTTCTTCCTTTATTGTTCTTTAATTCTCTGCGTATGTCTGCAAATATTCCTCTAAAATCTGTTCCTTGGGTCTCCTCCAAGGGGATCCCTTTGTGGCTATCTCCTCCAGGGGTTGGTAGGGCCTGGTGTGGGGATATCCTGTGCCTTTCCCATAATGTCCCTTCCCCTTCGTCGTGTTCCCCGGGCATATGGATTCCCTTTTGTGGTTCAAGTCACAAACGACTTTTCACTATATTAGAGGATGGTTTTGCTTGCTCCTTCCGGTGCTTTATTTTTTTCTTTTTCTCCCCCTTTTTTTTTTTTTTTTTTTTTTTTTATTTTTAATGGTGTATTGACCTTGCCTAGGTTTCAGTTTTCAGTTTTGTGTATATATGGGATGTTGGAAGCCTAAGCTGCTCTTTCTGTTCGGAAGGTTCTCCAAAAGGAAGACCACTTGGATTTTTAGCATTCACATCTTGGCCGCCGGGGGGGGGGGTATGGGTTGTCCTGATCTACGTAGCCCGCGCCCCGGGCCCTCTGGGCCCAGGGACCCCGTAGAGGGGGTTCAAGCGAGACCCTCTCCCAGCACCCCGCGCGACAGACCAAGCCTAGGGAGCTGTAGAGCTGTGTACCTGCCCTGGACGCATTATGGTGTCTCCCCTGCGACGCCGGTTCCCGCCCACAATCCCCGCCGGGACCAGAGCAGAAGCAAACGCGACCCGACCACGCACCCCAGCGCTGTCCCTCTGGGCGGGGACCCCCGTAACGGGGTTCAGCGAGACCCTCTCCCAGCTTCGCCCCGCCAGACCACGCCTAAGCTGTAGAGCTGTGTATCTGCCCTGCTGGCGCGGTAGGGCGTCTCCCCTGCGACCCCCCTTCCCGCCCACAAGTCCGGCCGGGACAAGAGCAGACGGCAAACCGCGACCCTCCTGCTCACCCGAGCGAGGTCCCTCGGGGCCGGGGACCCCGTAGACGGTTTCAGAGCGAGACCATCTCCAGCGGCCGCACCCCGCTAGAAGACACGACTAAGCCGTAGAGTAGAGCTGTGTACCTGCCCGGGCGCATTATGGCGTCTCCCTGTCCAGCAAATTTCTAGGGATGTGGTCTGTCTCAACCTCCTATAGCTATGGGGAGTTTAAGTACACAATTCCATGCATTTTTTAAATGTGAGTTCTGGGAATTAAGCTTAGATACTTGTGCTTGCCTTCACCATTGCTAAGCTATCTTTCAAGGGTCAGATTTTTGTTTTCAATTAAGTCTTATTTCTTAGTTTATTTAGCATATTTCTTTATTAATTCTTTAATTAATTTGGGGAAATTTATATAATAGATTTTGATCATATTCAATACCCTACCCCATCTCCTCCCAGATCCAACCCCATCTCCTCCCAGATCCAACCCCCCCCCCCAAATATATATATATATATATATATATATATATATATAGATCTATCTATGCATTAAAGCCTGTAGGAACAGACTTGTGTCTGCTGCTCATGGAATCTTCTCCGATGACACCTGAGAGATGCATTTAAATGGGCAAAACTGTAAGTCATTGGGAATACTTTAATACTATATTTATTTAGTAGAATATTAGTTTTAGGCTCCCCCTTGTGCTTGTGTCCTGTCTAGCCACAGGTTCCTATGCCTGATGTCAATATCAGGTATGGACTTCTTATGAAACAGACCTTCAATCAATTTTAAAGTGATTGGGTACTATCAGAATTTCTATGCCACTATTGAGAGTTCAGCTATTGTTGAAATACTCAAGATTCATGGAGACACAGCTGATTATTTAAAGACTTCATATAAATTTTTTTTTACCCAAAATCAACATGGGAACAATAAGGTGGTAAGAAGCTGAGTGGAATTATCAAATTACCAGTCAATCAAATATGTTATATCCAAGACAGACTGAAAACTTTTTCAAATCATCATGATCAACTATCACCTACAGGAAGGAATATTTCTATTCACCATCCATTTTGTTGTTGTTCCTGTTGTTCCCTTAGGAACTGCAGATATCAATATTGGATTAAAAACTAATGGAAATTTCTTATTATCAAAATTGCCATCTATTTAGACAAGAGTGGGAGCATGCATGCCAAGCCCACTCATAGTTCTGTACAGCTGATGCACTGACATTGTAATGTTCAATACACAGAGCTCCTCTCCAGTACAGTCAAGCTAGAAAGCTTTTGCCAAAAATCTCCAAGCATGAAAAAGATGGATTCTGAACACTTGCCCCTCCATGAAAACAGACATAAGAAGCAAGCAAGAAACAAAAAAGTCCTTTTCTTTTTATTTTCTGAATTGTGAAAGTGAAATTGAGGCTAGGCCGGTTCTGACATCCTGCCTTGATGCAGGTGAAGTCTCAGTAATGAAAGGTCACCAGTTTTGATCTGCCTGTTCCTATGGATTAACAAAGGGCAGAATAGGAATTGCAGAACTGCCATTGACAGTGACCTTACCTGATAAGATTGTTCTGCCTTCCCTGAGTAGGGCATGCAGGATGCAGCCAGCTGTTTTTCCTGCACCTTAATGACAAAAACTGACCTGAGTACTCAGCAGATACCTTTGTTTGTAATCCAAGCAATTTCTCCAGGATCCTTTTTCTTCTCCTTGCTGAAACCAGGCAGATTCCCCTCAAATTGCTTTACCTTTGTCAGAGACAACAAGGAACCAGAGGGAAACATTCTTGTTGAGAGATACAATATAGAAAGGCCAGAATTCACTAATAAATTATGTCTAAGGCCATTTTTAGGCATGTAGATACCAGGTTACTAAGAAAGTGTCCTCCTTGATACTGTCCTTCCACGCCTGCCCTCTCTAGGAAGGGTCAGTCCGATTTATGACACACAGAAGGTAAAAACCTCACGATGCCTCTAGGTAGCCTGGTGACAGTCTGCATCTGTCACCATGAGGTTAACTGCATCCCGACCTGCAAAATTAGCTTGGAGTTTTGGCCCAAACTGCCTCATTCCTAGGGGGCAGCCAAGGTCCTTGTTTTGCCTGGAGTGCTTTGGATCCCTGGTGAGGAACATCTCCTCTCCACTAGAGCTGACCCACCTGGGACAGGCTCCCAGTTGCTGGGCAGTAGGAATCTAGGGGCGGGGCTTGCTCAAGCACCAGGAGTTGTCCCAGGAGTGTCCTCCCTTTGGGTATGTGTCCCTGGAAAACATGGCCAGCTTGGCCTGCAGAATCAGCTCTCTCAGATGGGGAATGAGAGGCTTTCCCATGAGCCTCTAGGTATGGCATAAGTCAGAAGGTCTCTCTCATTTCAGCAACCAGGCACCCAGGAATTGGAAACCAAGTGTCAGCTGAAGATGCTTCTCCTTCTAGCCCAGCTCCAGGGAGCAGGGTGGGTTGTGCAACCTTCACAGTGTTGGCACAGGGCCTTCACGCAGGAACACGTGAGCTCCAGGGAACCTGCCACAACCCTGCCTCGCCCTGGTATCCTGTGCCTTTTGCATGCACAGAGCAACAGCAGAGGCGTGAGGGAGAATTCTGCTGGTCTCCTCTGACAGCGTGGGAACTGGTTTAGATGAACCAACTGAGATCACTTCTCATTCATTTCCCTGGCCCACGGAATGGAGCCCTGAAAGGATCCAGGAAAACTCTTTGGAGAATTAGGTGCCTGTTGATATTTCAACATTAGAAAGGCCTTTGGCTATTTTGTTTCGTTGTGTTGAGTTTTGGGTCCTTGCTGTTGTTGCTGCTTTGTATTTTCCTGGGTTGTGTGTGGATATGACTGGTGGATGGAAGGACAGGGGATTGTGCATAGGTCAGTAGGACAGAAGACCGCTGGGGAGTGTAAATTGCCCTTCCAACTCTCCCTAGTTTGGAAGATCTTAAAATGTTTCTAGCAGTGTTTCCTTTGGACAGAATTGGGAGCCAAATGCTTTTCCAATGAGAACCCCAAGGAGGCTGGGCCACTGGAGGGCTTGGAGAACAGGTGAGTTTTCCAGGCAAAATGGGATGGAGCCTGAGGATAGTTAAAATCTGTCCTAAAAGTAGGGTAGGAAGTGGACTAGACAGTGTCTGCATCCTGCCACCCAGGAACAGAGATTCCTAGAACTACATTGGAAATCCAAGGAATCAAGGCTCTTGCTTGTCCATCATAGCCTGGAGCTTGGAGGATTTTCACCCATTAGGAAGGATTTGTGGACCTAAACCTTCTCCTCAAAAGACCTCAGGATTTCAGCCTCTTGACTGAGGGAATTCTCACATCGGCACAGAAGTTCAGGACTATGCCTCCCGCTAACTTGGGACTCTGGGGAACTCCACTCTGGCCATTTCCAGGAAAACTTTCTCCCTGCCACCGAAGCCAATGATTGCCTGTGGTCCAAGGACCATGATTCAAGGCTCCTGTTCTTTCCACTATCCTTGAGACTGAACTCAGAGGAAACCATTTTTCAAATCCCAGAGAGATCTACCTGTCCTTCCTTATTTTTATTTTTTTTTCTGGTCTTAAATAATCCTTTTATGTCTTTCTTACTTTCTTTAAATTTATTTATACATTCATTATTTTATTTAATGATAGGGAGCAGATACAGGCTGATGTTGTTTCCATTTTTCTCCAGAGTTTAGGCAGAGGATAAACCTTTAAATTTTCCAGAAATATCTACCTGTCATTCCATGTTTTATTTATTTAGTATGACTTATTTTCTTTCTATCTTTATTTACCTATTTATTAATTTCTTCAATATTTATTTAATTTTAAGGGGCATAGTTTCTGGCTCTACTTAGGAAAGGTCATTTCTGAGCTGTGATTGTCTGTGTCCCTCGGATTCCTTACCCCAGTAATATGGAGGACCCAAAGGGAAACCGATTCCTAGTGTAGGTTTTCAAAGAAAGGTTTCTAAGGCGTTATCAGGTCGGAGAATAGAGATGGTCCTTGTGGAGACTTCTTGGAATTCATCAGAGACCAGGGTAGTGAGAAAGTGTCCTGTTAGATACTGTCCTTCCACAGCTGCCCACTCCAGGATGGATCCTCAGATTTATGACGCTAAGAAGGTAAACTTCTCACAATGCCTCTATGTAGCGTGGTGATGGTCTGCAGCCCCTGAGGTGTGGTGCCAATGGGGTTGGTTAGGGGATAGCTTAACTGCATCCGGACCTGCCCCTGGGACAAAATGAGCTTGGAGGTTTGGCCCAAACTGCCTGCTACCTAGGGCGCCAGCAAGGTCTTTGTTTTGCCTGGAGTGCTTTGGATCCCTGGTGAGGAACACCTCCTGTCCTCTAGAGCTGATCCCAATGGGACAGGCTCTCAGTTGCTGGGCAGTAGGAATCTAGGGGCGGTGTTTATTCAAGAGCCAGGTGCTGCCTCAAGAGTGTCCTCTCTTTGGCTATGTGTCCCTGGAAAACATGGCCAGCATCTCCTGCAGAATCAGCTCTCTCAGATGGGCGATGAGAGGCTTTCCTGCAAGCTGCTAGGTATGGCTTAAGTCAGAAGGCCTCTGGCATTTCTGCAACCAGGCAAGCAGGAATTGGCAATAGAGTGCCTGCAGAAGCCACTTCTCCTTCTAGCCCAGCTACTGGGAGCAGGGTCGGTTGTGCAAGCTTCCCAGTTCAGGCACAGGGCCCTAGCCCTGCCCACCTCCCCCCCCCCTGCTTCTGGGAACCTGCCACAACCCTGCCTGGACCTGGCTTCCCATGGCCGAGACAGATGGCAGAAGAAACTATTTTTCTTTTCCCAGAAATATCTACCTGTCCATCCTTATTTTTATTTTTTTCTTCTCTTAAATAATTATTTTATGTCTTTCTTTCTTTTTTTAGATTTATTTATACATTAATTTTTTATTTTTATTTTAATTTATTGTTTTACATATATTTTTTGTACAAGATTTTGAGACAAACCGAATCCAGATTGGTGTCCCTTCCCAACACCCCCACCCCACCCGATTCACCACTTCAGTCAGTTCTTTGATTCAGTCTTTTCTGTTGTTGGTGTTGTTGTTGTTCTTTACAATATGCATCACTCCCAAGAAGAATTGTTTACAACTAGGTTATTAGCTGTACCATCCACAGATGAGTGATAACATTGATCTTTATTTTTTCTGGGACTGTGTTACTTCACTTAATATCTTCCAGTCCCATCCAATAACCTGCGAAGTTCATGATTTTTTTTTTTTTACTGCTGCATAGAACTCCATTGTATAGATGTACCAAATTTTCTCTTTCCACTAGTCAGTTGAGGGGCATTTGGGTTAGTTCCAGCATTTTGCTGATGTGAACAGATATGCAATAAACATAGCTGTGCATGTATCTCTGCGGTAAGAAGAGTCTTGTGGGTATGTATCCAGGACTGGTATTATTGGGTCACGTAGTAAGCTCATTTTGAGTCTTCCAAGGTTTCTCCACACTGCTTTCTATAGTGGCTGTACAAGTTTACATTCCCACCAGCAATGAATGAGTTTTCCCTTTCCCCCACATCTCCAGCATTTGGTATCATTTGTTTTCTTGATCCTAGCCAGTCTTATCAGAGTGAAAGGATATATTGAAGTGGTTTTAATTTGCATTTCCTTAATTATTAGGACGTTGAACACTTTTTAAGATGTTTCTCAGCCATCTCTGATTCCTCACTTGTGAACTCTCTGATCAGCTCTTTGCTCCATCTTTTGAGTGATTCATTTGTTTTCTTTCTTCTTTGTTTTTTGAGTAGTTTATATACTCTGGAAATCAATGCTTTGTCAGATGTATCTGCAGTGATGATTTCCTCCCACTGTGTGGGTTTTCTCTTCATTTCCTTGATTGTTTCTTTTGATGTAGAGAAGCTTTTGAGTTTAATAAGGTCCCATTTATCAATTGTCGACCTTAATTCTTGCATAGTTGCTGTCTGATTTAGGAAGACTTTTCCTATGACTATGTCTTGTAGTCTGCTGCCAAATTTTTCTTCTATTGCCTTCGGAGTTTGGGGTTTCACATTGAGGTTTTTGATCCATCTGGAGTTGACTTTTGTACAGGGTGAGAGGTAGGGGATTAATTTCATTCTTCTATAAGTGGTGATCCAGTTATGCCAACAGCACTTGCTGAAGATGCTGTCGTTCCTCCATTGTGTCTTCTTGGCCCCTTTGTCAAATATGTGGTGGCTGAAATTTTATGTGCTCAAGTTTGGACCTTCAGTTTTATTCCATTCGTCAACAGGTCAGTTTTTGTGCCTGTACCAAGCTGTTTTTATGACTATATCCCTGTAGTATATTTTGAAGTCTGGTATAGAGATCCACCCTGTGCTGCTCTTTTCAATCAAGGCTTCTTTGGCTACACGGGATCATTTGTTTTTCCAAATTAAATTAAGGACCTGTTTTTCCAAGCCTGTGAAGAAATTATTGGGGATTTTAAGTGGGATTGCATTAAATCTGTACAAGAATTTGGGTAGAATGGACATTTTTACTATATAAATTTTCCCAATCAATGAGCATGGGAGGTTTTTCCATCTTCTGACGTCTTCTTCAATTTCCTACTTCAGGTGTTTAAAATGTTTGCTCTATTTTTTTGGTAATTTATCTATTCTTGATGTTAATGCTCTATCTGATGTATCACTGGTGAAGATTTCTCCCCACTCTGTGGGTCTCTTCACTTCATTGATTGTTTCTTTTGCTGTACAGAAGCTTTTGAGTTTAATGAGGTCCCATTTGTCTATTATTGACATTGTTTCCAACACAGTGGCTGTCTGATTTAGAAAGCCTATTCCCACACCTATGTCTTGTAGTTTACTGGAAACGTTTTCTTCTCCACTTTTATAACCCTTGATAGTTGGCATGATTATA
This sequence comes from Rhizomys pruinosus, assembly GCA_009823505.1. Lineage (NCBI taxonomy): Eukaryota > Metazoa > Chordata > Mammalia > Rodentia > Spalacidae > Rhizomys > Rhizomys pruinosus. The sequence continues at coordinate 668,158 of VZQC01009708.1, forward strand.
ACAAATATGATATCCTTTTACAATTTTTACAAAAAAAACCAAAGGATCAAGAAAACAAATGCTATCAAAAGATGGAATAAAGAGCTGAATAGAGAATTCACAAATGAAGAAGTGAAGATGGTTGAGAAACATCTCAGAAAGTATTCAACATCGCTAATAATTAAGGAGAAGCAAATTAAAACCAGCTTAAGATTTCACCTTACCCTGCTAAGAAGGGCCCAAGATTAGGAAAACAAATGATACCAAATGCTGGAGAGGTTGTGGAGAAAGGGGAACACTCATCCACTGCTAGTGCAGCTCTCTTCACAATAGCAAAAATCTGGAAGCAACCCAAATGACCCTCAACCAAGGAGTGGATGCAGAAAATGTGGTACATTTACACAATGGAGTTCTATGCAGCAGTAAAGAAAGATGACATCATGAAATTTGCAGGTAAATGGATGGAACTAGAAGACATGCTAAGTGAAGTAACACAGTTCCAGAAAAACAAATGATGTATGGTATCCCTCATTTGTGGATGCTAGCACCAAATCCCTAGTTGCAAAGGTAACTGTGCATCATCTTTGTTATATTTCTTTTTTATATGAAAGCAGCAGTATGGTTAAAAGGTGAATCCCTTAATGGGCTTGAGAATTTTGGTATATGTGTGGAGGATATGTATGCATATTTTGAATTAATATAAAATTAAAGGGGAAAATGTGAAAAAAAGACAGAGAAAGATGCAAGACATGTATTGCAGGATGCAGAAACATTGGTGGGGTGGGGGCATGGAAAAGGGAATGTGCCTAAATTAAACTGAGAAATGATGTATGAAATATGCAAAACATCAATAAAAATATACATAAAAAATAAATAAAATGTTTGCTGTAGAGATCCTTGGTGTCTTTGGTTAGGTTTGGTCCTAGGTATTTCATTGCTTTTGAGGCTATTGTGAATGGAAAGGTGTCCTTTTATTCCTTCTTCAGTTGCTTTTTTGCCGTGTAAGGAAATGCTACTAATTTTTCTAGGTTAATTTTGTTTTCTGCCACTTAACTGAAGCTTCTAATCATTTCTAATAGATTTCTGGTGAAGTTTTAGCATCTCTTAAGTGTACAATCATATCATCAGCAAAACGGTATAGTTTGACTTCCTCTTTTCCAATTAGAGCTCCTTTAATTTCCTTTTCTTTTCTTATTGCCATAGCAAGTGTTTCAAGCACTCTATTGAAAAAGAGTGGTGACAGGGGACAGCCTTGCTGAGTTCCTACCTTTGTGGGGAATGCTTCAGTCTTTTCACCACTTAGGATGATATTAGCTGTGGGTTTCCTGTATATGGCTATGATTACATTGAGGACTGATTCCTCCAATGCAATTTCCCCTAGGACTTTAATCATGAAGTGATACTGAATTTTATCAAAGGCTTTTTCTGCATCAATTGAGATGATCATGTTGATTTTGTCTTTCAGTCCATTTATATGTTCGATGATATTTATTGATTTTCTTTTTCTTTCCTCTTTTATTTGTTATTTTTAAGGGATTCTACAATATAATAACACAGTTGTTTTCAGATAACATTGGTATTACTCAGTTTGCCATACAATTAGGTAACTGGTGCATTTTTTTTTTTAATTTTTATTGATGGTTTGTGCATTTTATACATCATTTTCCAATTCAGATCAGGCATATTTCCCTTTCCCTTCCCCCCCACCCCCACCCCATCCCAGATCATGTATTCTGCCATAACTGTCCTGCATCTTTCAGGTTTATTTTTTTTCATTTTTTAGCTATAAGTGATAATCCATGAGTATAAGCATCCTTCGTGCAAAACCAATCTATAGACTGTTGTGCCCAAACCCCCACAGTCCCACCATTCAGTGGAGGTTGACAGGTTGTTTGTTCAATCAAGTTGATCAAATGAGTGTCCAGACTACATCGCTGTAGTTTCACCGTTCACCCCAATCGCAGCCTTTACATTCTACCA
>VZQC01009708.1:672024-689405 GCA_009823505.1 Rhizomys pruinosus
TATATATCACAATTTTAGAATTTATCTCAATGGACAATATTCTTCTAAGACTTCTCCACCACTCTGCTGTAGTTACGCTTACAGTATATCTCCCCATTTATCTGAAAACCTATGCAGCATCTATCATGCTGCAAATCATATCACTTTATGAAAACTGCTTACCCCACTGTGCAACCTAACACCATTTTCCAAAACTGTGCCATGAATCCCTACCAGAGAAGGACTGATGTGTCTGCTTTTCCATAAATCCATCAAACAGTAAGCACTCTGATTTTTTATTTAACTTTTAATAGAAGGATGGTGTATTAGTCACTTTTCTGTTGCTGTGATAAAGCACCATGACCAAGGAACTTATAAAAGGAAGAGTTTATTTGAGCTTATGATTGATGGTTCCAGGGAACTAGAGTCCATTGTGGTGGGAGGTGTGGCGGCTGGATCTAGAGCAGCAAACCGAGGGTCACATCTCACAAAGAGCACAGGAAGCAGAGAGAGCAACTGTAGACCACAGAGGCTTGTTAAAACTCACTAAGCCAGCCCCCAGTGACACACTTCCCCCAGCATGGCCACACCTTCAAAGACCTCCAACAACAGCGCCACCAACTGGAGACAAATGTCTGAATACTTACAGCCTATGGGGGACACTCATGCAAACCACCACATTCCACTCCCTGGCCCCCATAGGCTCCTGACCATATAAAATGCAAAATGCATTTAGTCCAACCTTAAAAGTTCCCACAGTCTGTACCAGTCTCAATGCCATTCAAAAATCCACAGTCCAAAGTCTCCTCTGAGACTCAGGCCAATCTCCCAAACTGTAAGCTCCTGTAAAATCAAAAGGCAAATTACAAACTCCCAACATAGAGTGGAACTGAATACAAATTCCCACTCCAAAAGGGAGGAATAGAGGCATATTGAGGAAACACTGGACCAAAACAAGACTGAAAACCAGCAGGGCAAAGGCTAAGTCCTGTAGCTCCACATGCAACTTCTGGGACTTGACTTCCAAAGGGCTTAGATGGCTCAGCTCTTCCAGCTTTGCTTGCAACATACATCTCTTTCTTAGGCCGGTACCACTCCCTGTATGCAGCTCTCCTTGGCAAATATCTCACAGGTCTGGCATCTCGAAAGTCTTCTTGGGGTCTCCGATGCCCACCAGGCTTCACATTCACAGCTTCATGCAATGGCCTATCAGGGCCTTCTTTATTCAGGGACACCCCTGCTGTACTCTGCCTGCCCACTATAACAGTTGGCTCTAATTTACAGATAAGGAATGACTTCAGTACCATCATGTTTTTTTTTCTTTTTTCCTATAAAGGGGAGAGGTAGGAAGGTTTCTCAGCATCTGGAAGGTAAAGTTCGTTAGGGCTAACCCAATAGAATTCAGAGAGATGCTCAGTGCCTGTGACTCGGGCAGTCTGAGCTTCAGCTTTCTTTAAAGTTCAGATGGGGTGCTGGAGAGATGGCCTAGCGGTTAAGAGCGCCTACTGCTCTTGCAGAGGACCCGGGGTTGATCCCCAGCACCCACATGGCAGCTAAGAACCGTCTGAAACTCCAATTCCAGGAGAACTCCAGTTCCAGGGGAGTCTGACGCCCTCTTCTGACCTCTGTGGCATTGCATGACATGGGTGCACAAACTTGCATGCAGACAGTGCATTCATACACATACAGAAATAAATAAAATTTAAAAAAATTAAAGTTCAGATGGGTCAGCCTCTCTGCTGGCATTTCCCATTCCATCCTGCACAGCCGAAAGTTGTACATTTTCAGGCATTTAAATTGGTGTTTTTACCTGTGGGAACATACAAATCGCATACCATTGTTAGTTCAAGAACTCAAAATTGAAAATTTATCAATAGGATTGGAACACAGAGTTTTCCATTTGTATCTCAGAAGGGATACTACCCCACCTCCCACCTCCCTCTTTTTGTTTTTTAAATTTTTGTGTTTTGACATATAGATGCCTAAGTTGTATTACACATATCAATAAACAGGAGCCAAGGCATAAGTTTTCATTAAATTTACCCAAACTATTTCTCCTTGACTGTATGCTACTTATTTGGGAAGTAAATTTAAACTTAATTCCTTTAAATTTTCCTACAAGTAAAAGAAAGTGTTACAATGAGATGTTGTATAATTCAGAAGAATATAGAGACCATTTGTGTACCTTAACCCTAAATTTACTGTTGGAAGTTCAATACAAATTATAAATAAAACAATTAACATTTTATATTCCTAATTAATTCAAATGTATTAACATTTTCATTGAAACCTACAACCAAATTTAACTAATCTAAACATTCACTAAGCCTTAAAATATCATATAATATGTGGATAAATCTTGGGCAGAGTTGAGTACAACCAAATAAATTTTACCCAATATACACTTTGCTCTTTAAAGCTATATGACTGGACTATGACTTCAGAGCAATCAAGTCCATTAACTTATATGGTTTATTTTGTATTTCTGTATAAATCTCTACTGAACTACCTCTTTATATAAATATATGTTATTTGTAAGTATACCCTTTTAAACTGCAAATCTTACAGAGTGGATTTTAATGACTACTTTCCTCCCAGCTCTTGGCCTTCTTCAGGCCTGGCATGAAAACCTGCTTTAAAGACTTTTCAGTATCTAGCTCCTTTTTTTTCTGAGTACAAGCATCCTTCATATAAAACCAATTTGCAAGCAGTTGTCCCCAAACCAACACAGCCCAAGGCTCCCACCATCCAGCTGGAGGGGCTAAATGTACAATCAAGTTGATCAAATACGTTTCCAGACTATATTGCTGTAGTTTTTCCATTCACCCCAATTGCAGCCCTTACAATCTACCACTCCCCCTCTTCCGCAGATTGTTCCTTAGGCTTAGAAAATGGGCACAGGTGGACAAGAAGCAGAACAGTCTACTTTGTCTGGAGATGTCGTCTTGGCTCTGATAAGTTCTGGATGTTTCCTTTCATGGGCTGACAGTTTGTCCAGGAATAACCTTTCAATCCTACTAATGAAGCACAAGTGATTAGATATATAAAGGTATTTAAATTGCTAATTATTATGGTAAGAAACTTTGGTATAGACACAGATGTTTGGATGGTGTGTTAAGCCATGGATTACATTTTTTCCTGTAAAATATGACAGGGTCTTACTATGGCATATAACATCTCCTAATAATTAGACGATATAAGATTGTGGCAACATCCATGAGTTATTCCTCCAAGGAGAGATCTAATAGCCAAATAGATTTGGGATAAACAGACATATGGCGGCCACTGCTGCACAGTATCTCCAAGCAGGTGAGGTGTAGCTGATGTTGGTAGAGGAGTCTTCCTTGACTCAAGGAGACAAACATTTGCTTTATTGGTTCAGTGGCGTTTAGTAACACTCTCTGGTATTCCAGAGACCAACTCTACACTTGCAAGTACGGTCTCAATACAATCTTCCCATGCTTACATCAGGTCTTTGACAGCAGGGACTTATCGACTCTCTTCTTGCAGGTATCCCAGTTTACAGGCAAGAAGCCTTTACCTTTGGAGGGGGGCTTGGATCCCCTGGCCAACATTTCCTTGTCAGAATAATCCATTGCTGATATCAGTGCTCTCCTTTATTGATATATTTTGTTTACATGCACTGCTTAAAGAGACTTTAATATTATATTTGATTCTGAATAGAGAATAATACATTTTATAGTTCCTATGTCTATTAGTAAATTAAAGAAAGCAGTTTTACCAGTTTTATAAGAGATTACCTCTATAACAGTCAGCTCTAATTTACAGTTAGAGAATGACTTCATTACCACCATGTTTTTCTTTGTTATATGAAAAAGAGGTAAGAAGGTCTCTCATATTAAAACTGTGCTGCACCTAGAAGGTAAGATTCATTAGGACTCACTATAAACAATTGTCACACCTATGGTCCTCAGAGATGTTTGATGCCTGTAGCACTCTGAGGCTTTTCTTCTTTTTACTGTTAAGATGGGCCAACTTCTCTGCTGGTATTTCTTGGTACAACCTACACGATGGAAGGCTGTATCTTTTCTTTCTCAGCCGTTGAGTTGGTGACGTTTTGACTTGTGGGAACATACACATCTTTTCCCATTGTTAGGTTTAAGCTTAAATTGAAAGTTTTTGACAAAAAGGTTTAATATGTAACTGTACCCCCCCTTTTTATGTTAGTTTTTTTTTTTTTTATTTTTGACCCATGAGTCTCAAAAAGGCAGTTGTAGTACACATACCTATAAGGAGGAATTAAGGTGTAAATTTCATTAAATTTATCCAAGCTTTTTTGGGTCACTCTATGTTGTATATTTGGGAAGCAAACTTAATTCCTTAAGTTAAATTATCCTACAGGTAAAAGAGAATGTTACAAGATGATACTGTATAACACAAAAATTATAGAGAACATTTGTACATGTTAATCCCAAAGTTATTTTTCTGTAAATTTTAAGTAAAATACCATATAATTTTAAATTAAATATACATTAATAGAATATAGAACCGTGTCCCTCTCCCGCCCCTTCCACCCCTCCCGGTTCACCATTTCAGTCAGTTTTCTGATGTAGTCTTTCTGTTGTTGTTCTTTTAATATGCATCCCCCTGACAATAAATATTTACAATTTGGTTATTGGTGCTAGCATCCACAGATGAGGGATACAATTCAGCGTTTGTTTTTCTGGGACTGTGTCACTTCATTTAATATAATATCTTCTAGCTGCATCCATTTACCTGCAATGTTCATGATGTTGTCTTTCTTAACTGCTGCATAGTACTCCATTGTGTATATATACCACATTTTTTTCTATCCACTCATCAGTTGAGGGACATTTGGGTTGGTTCCAGCTTTTTGCTCTTGTGAACAAAGCTGCAATAAATACAGCTGTGCATGTATATCTGCAGTAAGATGAGTCTTGTGGGTATATACCCAGGAGAGATATGACTGGGTCAAATGGCAAGCTCAATTTCAGTCTTCCAAGGGTTCTCCACACTGCTTTCCATAGTGGCTGTACAAGTTTACATCCCCACCAGCAATGGATGAGTGTTCCCCATCCCCCACAAGATCTCCAGCACTTGGTACCATTTTTTTCTTGATCCTGGCCAGTCTTATCGGAGTGAGGTGATATCTTAGAATGGTCTTAATTTGCATTTCCCTAATTATTAGTGACGTTGAACAGTTTTTAAGATGTTTCTCAGCCATTTCTAGTTCCTCCTCTGTGAAGTCTCTCTTCAGTAATTTGCTCCAATTGGAATGATTCGTTTGTTTTCTTTCTTCTTTGCTTTTTGAGTAGTTTGTATACTCTGGAAATTAATGCTTAGTCAGATGTATCTGCAGTGAAGGTTTCCTCGCACTCAGTGGGTTTTCTCTTCACTTCCTTTATTGTTTCTTTTGGTGTACAGAAGCTTTTTTTAATTTTTTTAACATTTTTTTGGGGACAAGGGGACAAAGGCCAGCAGACAGGGGATGAGGGTGCCCCAGCACCCACAAGAGCGCCAGCACGGGGAACCAGGAAGTGTGGTATGCGGGGATGCGCTGGCCAGTCTTGAGCAATGAGTGAGGAGTGAGTGAGTACTAGAAAGGGACGAAGAGGGCCATGAAATTTGCGATGGACCTAATGATGTAGTGAGTTGAACAGGTGGTTAAGAGGGTGCTCAGCAGGGTCTAGTTCCTCCGTCTGATGAAGTCCGCGGCATAAATTGGCGCCCAAGAGGGTAATGAATATAGGGGAGGGTGCGGTGTGGGGGTTTGGTTTTCGGGCTCGTTGCGGGTGAGTAGGGGGTAGAATCGGGAAAGAGGCTGAGTCAAGGTATCTGCAGTGAAAGGTTTGCGCGCCACTCAGTGGTGTTCTCTTCACTTCCTTTATTGTTTCTTGTGTGTACAAGCGTTTTTAATGGTTTTTTTAAATTTTTTTATGATTGGTTTGTGCGATTTTGTCCATACATTACATTTGCCAATTCAAGTCAGGCAATTTCCCTTTCCTTCACCTCCCCCCCAACCCCCACCCCACATGAGCATGTATCTGCCATACTGTCCTGTTATTTTCAGTTTTTGTTTTTTTCATTTTTTAGCTATAAGAGTGATAATCACCCATGGTATACAAGCATTCCTTCTGCAAACCCAATCTTGCAGGCTGTTGTGCTGCCCAAACCCCCCAGTCCCCACCATTCCAGTGGGGTGGGTGGTTATGTTCCAATTCAAGGTTGATCAAAATGGAGTGTACCAGACTAACATTGCTGTAGTTTCACCTTCACCCCAGATCGCAGCCCTTACATCTCACCACGCCCCCTCTTCCGACAGATTCGATTCCTAGGCTTAGAAAAAGGGGCACAGGTGATGAGAAAGTTAGAACGTCCTCACTCGTCTGGAGCTGTTGCTTGACTCTGGTCAATTCTGGCCTGTTTCCTTTCATGGGCTGAAGTTTGTTCAGGATAACCTTTTCGTCTATATTTTTTTTTTTTGAAACATAGGTAAAAAAAAAAAAAAATTAAAATACTTATGTTATGGTGGTTACTTTGGATATAGACACAGTGTTGGAATGATATGTTAATCCATGGAATTACATTTTTTTTTACCCCTTGATAACATAACGTTTTATGTGGCTTATGCCTCGCACCTGTAGATGATGTAGAGCTCTGTGCCATCACCATGGGTTATTCCTCCAAGGAAGAGCAACAGCCCAATTAGATTTGGGATATACAGCACTATGGCTGCCTCTGCTGGACACTAGTTCCAGGCAGGTGAGGGTCGCTGGTGTTGATTGTGGAGTCTTGCTTGACTCAGGAGCCTGTAGTTGCTTTATTGGTTTAGTGGCCTTTGGTAACACTCTCCTGGCATGTTCCAGAGGCCCATCTGTACCTTGCATGTGGGTTTCAATACAATCTTCCTTCCCATGTTAACTGCAGGTCTTCGGCAGCAGGTTATCACTTACCTCGCTTCTATCCCAGGACCTTTAGAGCAAGGGAGCCCCCCCCCTCTTACCTTTTGTGGGGCCTTAGATCCCCTGGCCAAATCTCCCTGGTAGAACCAATCCATTTGACTGATGTCAGAGCTCCTCCTGTATTAGATATACTTTGCCTAAGTGCATAGCCTTAAGAGGACTTAGTATTATATTTTGGTTCTGAACAGAGAGTAAAATCTTTTCACAGTTCTATGCTATTAGTCCAATTAAAGAAGGCAGTTTTACCTATTATATAAGAGATTACCTCTATAATAGTTGTCCCAATTTACAGTTGGAGACGACCTCATCTTGTCATATTTCTCCTTGTTCTCGGGGGGAGGCAAGAAAAGTCTCCTCTTCTATCAAAACCTTTTGCGCACCTGGAAGTAAGTTTCATTAGGAACTCATTTAAGTAAGTTGTTACAGGGGGAGAATTGGCCTAGCGTTAAGATGCACCACGACTCTGAAGAAACCCGGTTCGATCCCCAGCAAAAAGCCACCCACATGGCGGCCGAGAACCATCTGAAACTCCAATCCAGAACTCCTCCATTTCCAGGGATCCAACCCTCTTCTGACTCCGGAGGCATTGCACTGGTCACAAAACCGTGACAGACAGTACAGGCATAACACATACGAAAAATAAAAAAAATTATTGAAAAATTTTTAAAAATTAAAATAAATAAATAGTGTTACATGTAGGCAGCCACAGAGGCGGTTCGATGTTATAGGAATCGGAGGCTATTTTTTCCTTTTGATGTTCAGAGAAGTCGTCAACCTTTCAGTTGGCACTTCCTAGTGCATCAGTCTCAAATGCAAACTGTGTCTTTTCTTTCTCAGCTCGCTTAAGTTGATGGCATTTGATCCTGTTGGAAACAACTCACAATCTTCTCCCAATTGTTTTTTAAGATTGAATTGCAGATTTTGACGAGCAGGTTTTTCTGTCTATCTGTACCCCCCCTGTTTTTTTTAATCCATGAGTCTCCATAAGACAGTTGTGTTATACATAAATATAGGGTGGAATCATACGCTCAGATTTCATCAAATTCACCCATGCTGTTTGTGAGGTACTGTATGTAATGCATTAACTTGGGAAGCAAACTTAATTTTTATGTTAAATCATCTATAGGTGAATGCTACAAGGTGTAAAAACCCTTTTGGTACAACAGAGAAACTATAGAAGAACATTTGTATGTGCCAATCCACAGTTATGGCTCTAACATACAAGTTGACTCAGAGCACTAAACTCTGGGATTGGTACAGAGCTTTGAGTTTTTTTAATGAGTTCCCATTTTGTCACTTGTCGGATCTAATTTCTGGTGCCAGCTTCTGTCTGATTTACAAAGGCTTTTCTACGCCTATGTCTTGTAGTCTTTCTGCCAAATTTTCTTCTATTACCTTCAGAGTTATGGTTTTACGTTGAGGCTCTTTGATCCATCGGAATTCACTTTGTTTGCAGCAAGGAGGCAGGGGTTTTAATTTCGTTTTCTCTACAGGAGGTGATCCAGTTCTGTACCACACCCACTCTGGAAGATGCTTTTTGCATGTTCCTCACATTGTGTCTTCTTGGTCTCCTTGTCAAGTATGAGGTCGCGAGATGAAAATGACATGCTCGTGGTTGGATCTTCAGTTTTTATCCATTGGTAACTGCGGTCTCTTTTTGTGCGCGGTACCAAGTGTTTTATATATATATATCCCTGTATGTAGTGTAGTGTACGTTGTAGTGTCGTGTAGTGTAAGTGTAGTATAGTGTTAGCAGTTTTAATTCTGGCTATAGAGATCCCCCCTTAATGCTTTTCACTCCGGGTGCTTTGTACTTTTGGGGTCTTGTTCTCTAACTGAACAATTGAGGATTTTTTTTTCCAACCTGTGAAGAAGCTCTTGGGGATTTTGATTGAGGATTGCATTAAATCTGTACACGAGTTTTGGAGAATGGGACCCTTTTACTATATTAATTTACCCCAATCCAGCGAGCTGAGAGGGTTTTTGTCCATCTTCGATTCTTCCTTATTTCCTTCTTCAGAGGCTTTTAAAAATTCTTTGTGTTGTAGAGATCCGTTGATCTTGTGGTTTAACCGGTTTCTTCTAGATTTTTATTGTTTTTTGAGGGCTTTTTGTGAGTGGGGAAGGTCTCCTCCTGTGATTCCTCTGTCTTTAGTTGCTTGTTGTTAGGTGCAAGAAACAAGGCTACGATTTTGTACGCACGATGATGCTATTTTAGATCCTGCCAACTTTTTTCTAAGCTTCTTCTTATCATTTATCAGAGTTTTCTGGTGGATTCTAGCATCCTTAGAGCAGACAATCATATCTATCACCAAATAGGGATATGTTTGACTTCCATATTTTCCGATTAGATCCTTAAATTTTATACCTTTTTTCCTTTTTTCTTGCCTTATTGCCTAGCAGGTGTTTCAAGCACTGACATGAAAGTTGAAAGGCAGCCGTTTGAAGTAGGCTGGCCAGGAGGCTAAGCTAGGCTGTCAAGTCGGGGTTCCGACTTAAGGGAATGCGTCTTTCGTTTACCCACTTAGGATGATAGTTGCTGTGTGTTTCCTCTGTATGGCTTTGATTATATTGAGGAATGTTCACTCATCCAATCCAATCTTCCCTCCAGGACTTTAAACATGAAGGATGGTTGTATTTTGTCTTTTAAAGGCTTTCTCTGCATCAATTTAGATTGATGGTGTTTTTTTTTTTTTTTTTTTTGTCTTTCGGTCCATTTTTATGTTTGATAATTGTATTGTGTTTTTATGTTGAACCATCCCTGAATTCTGGTAATGAATCTAACATGGTCGTGGGGAAATGCATGATCTTCTTGATGTGGGTCGTATGTGATTTGCCAGTATCCCCTTTTAGGATTTTGTCAGCTGTGTTCATTAGTGAGATGGTCTATAATTCTACATTTTGGTTGTATCTTGGCCTGGGTTTGGTAATAGTGTGATGCTAGCTTCATAGAAGGAATCTGGGAGAACTCCATCAGTTCTTTGTATCCGTCTAAACAACTTGAATATTAAAGGTTGTAAGGCTTTTATTGAATGCTTTTACATAAGTAGCGGCTGGTGAACCATGCTGGCCGGGGATTTTTTTGGGTTTGGGAGCAAAGACTGGATTTATTACAATCTGCAATTCTTCATAAATAAATTACTGGAACAATTTAGCCTGTCGATCTCTTCTTGGTATGTGAGGCTTTGGTGGTGAATCCCAGGATGTCAGATATTCATCCATTTCTTCTAGGTTTTTTTTTTTTTTTTTAGAGTATAGGTTTTTAATAGTGTATAGGTTTTTGAGTATTCCTGTATGTTTGTCTGGATCTTTTCATTGTCTGTTGTGATATTTCCCCATTCATCACAGATTCTATTGATTTGGAGTTGTTCCTTCTTTCTTTTGGTTAACTGGGCTAGAGGTCTGTCTAACTTGTTTATTCTCTCAAAGAACCAACTTTTGGATTCATTGATTTTTGGTTTTCTTTGTTTCTATTTCATTGATCTCTGCTCTGATTTTTGTTATTTCTTCTTGTCTGCTACGTTTAGGGTTCACTTGTTGTTGTCTCTCAATTACTTTCAGCTGCAGTGTTAGATCATTCACTTGTGCTCTTTCTGTTTTTTTTTTTTTTTAATGTAGGCACTTAGAGCTATAAACTTCCCTCTTAGGACTGCTTTTAAAGTGTCCCATAGGTTTTGTTGTGTTGTATTATCCTTGCCATTCAGTCTCAGGAATGCTTTCATTTCTTTCTTTATTTTTTTCTTGACCCATTCATTATTCAAGAGAGTGTTGTTTAATCTCCATGTTTTCTTGTAGGTTGTAGTGTTTACCCTGGTGTTGATATTGAGTTTTATCGGACTGTGGTCTAATAGAATGCATCAGATTATTTCAATCTTTTTTGTATTTGTTGAGTTTTCCCCTGTGTCCTAGTGTATGGTCTATTTTGAAGAATATTCTGTTTGGTGCTGAGTAGAAAGTGTATTCTCTGGTGTTTGGGTGAAATATTTGATAGATGTCTGTGAGGTCCATTTGGTTTATTGTATCATTCAGTTCAGATGTCTCTCTGCTTATCCTTTGTCCTGTTGATCTGTCTAAAGGACGTAGTGAGGTATTGAAGTCCCCTACTACTAGTGTGCTGGTGTTAATTTGAGCCTTGAGATCCTGAAGAATTGTCTTTACAAAGTTTGGTGCACTGGCATTTGGTGCGTATATATTCATGATTGTGAGATCTTCATCGTCAATTGTTCCTTTAATAAAGATATAATGGCCCTGTTGGTCTCTTTTGATTTCTTTTGCTTTGAAGTCTATTTTGTCTGAAATTACAATAGCAACACCTGCTTTCTTTTTGGTACCATTTGCTTGGAATATTTTCTTCCATCCTTTCACCTTGAGTTGGAGCCTATCATTGAAATTAAGATGGGTTGCATGTAGACAGCATATAGATGGATTTTGTCTCCTAATCCATTCTCCCAGTCTATGTCTTTTGATTGCGGAGTTTAGTGCATTAATATTTAAGGTTATAATTGAAAGATGGATGTTGCTTCCTTTCACCTTATTATCCATTTAGACTTTTAGTCTCTGATTCTACTCCTACGGTTATATTTTTATAGTTTCTTTTCCTAGGCGCTTGAGGATAGTTGCTCCTCTCTTCTGCCCTTTGAATTGCTTCAAGTATTTTCTGGAGAGTTGGTTTTCCTGACAGTTTTTCTATAATCTTGGTTATGTCATGGAAGATTTTTCTCTCCTTCAACTGTAATTGATATTTTTTCTGGGTAAAGTATTCTGGGTTGGCATTCATTGTCCTTTAACACTGGGAATGCTTTGCTCCATGTTCTTCATGCTTTCATGGTTTGCGCCAAGAATTCAGTTGTAATTCTGATGGGTTTCCCTTTGTATGTGACTTGTTTTACTTTTGTGGCCTTCAGAATTTTATCTTTGTTTTGGGCATCTAGCATTTTAACTATGATATGGCGTGGGGAGTTTCTTTTCTGATCTTGTCTATTTGGAGTCCTATGTGCTTCTTGTATTTGAATGGGTTTGTCTATTTTAGTTTGGAGAAATTTTCATCTATTTTTCTGTTGAAGATCTGATCAATCCTATTCCCTTGAGATTCTTCTTCTTCCTCTATTCCTATGATGTGGAGGTTTGATCTTTTCATAGTGTGCCATATTTCCTTGTTGTTGCACTTTTGTGTATTTTAAAATTTTTCGTATTCTTTGGTTGCTCTGTGTTATCTTCCAGTTCTGATATTCTTCATTCTGCTTCCTCCATTCTATTTATGAGGCTTTTTCCTTTCCTTTTTTCTTGATTGGATGAGTGTTCTATTTCCTTTTTCATTTCATCCTGTGATTTCTTTAATATATCCATTTCCTTTTTGAGTTTCTCAATCTCTTCTTGGTGCTCCTTTCTTCGTTGGTTGGCTTCCTTTTTCAGTGTTTCTACTTCCTTAAGGTGTTTTTTTTTCTCTCTCTCTAGGTCTTTTTGGAGTTTGTCAATCCCTTCCTTTAGTTCTTTCCAAAGTTTGTCATTGTGTCCCTCTAGATCCTTTTTGAGTTTTTCATTCTCTCTCTTTAGTTCTCTGAATTCTTCTTTATTTTCTTTAATTTCTCTGCATAGGTCTGCAATTATTCCTCTAAGGTCTGTTTCTGGGGTCACCTCCAGGTACATCCCATTGTATCTATGTCTTACTGGGTCGGTAGATCTTGGTGCCAAATTATCCTGCACCTTTCCCATGGTGTCCCTTCATCGTGTCCCTGGCGTGTGGGTTTCCTATTTGTGATTCAAATCACAAATGCCTGTTCAGTGTGTTGTAGGCTGAAGGCCAGTATTTGGTTTTGCTTGCCTCATTCCGATGTTTTTTTTTTTTTTCTCACCCCCCCCCCTTTTTTTTTCTTTGTTTATGGAGTGTTGGCTGCTCTAGGTTTCAGGCTTTCACTTTTGTTTTTATTGGATGTATTGGTAAAGTCTAAGTCCACTCTTCCTTTCCTGTTCTGAGGGGCTCCTAAAAAAATCTAACTGGGGTGGGCTGGAAGAGGGATTGGCCTAGCGGTTAAGAGCGCCGACCGCTCTTGCAGAGGACCCGGGTTCGATCCCCAGCACCCACATGGCGGCCGAGAGCCGTCTGAAACTCCAATTCCAGGAGAACTCCAGTTCCAGGGGAGTCCAACGCCCTCTTCTGACCTCCGCGGCATTGCACGTCACGGGTGCACAGACTTGCATGCACACAGTACATTCATACACGTACGGAAATAAAAAAAAAATTAAAAAAGAAATCCACTTGGTTACTCTCTCCTCAATTGTAGATGTAGTCCGGAACCTGAGCCCCCAACACACGACATCACTATGGCACTCGAGCCAGACCCAAATCCCAGAGCCACTTCCAGCTGCAAGGGGGAAGGGTGACCCGGCCAGGCCACCACACCCTGCAAGGACTTAGGGCTCAGATCCTGGCCTATTGGCCACCAGCCCCTCTGCCACAAACCAGCGAATCAATTGCCCATCACCCTGAGATTAAATCTGCTCTATGTTTTACCTATCTGGAGCAGCACGGAGCTGCTCCAGATGATCCTAGCAAGTCTGGAACCTGAGCCCCCAACACATGATGCTATTGATTTTCTTAGGTCAAAACATCCCTGCATTTCTGGCATGAATCCAACTTGGTCATGAGGGATGATCTTCTTGATGTGGATCTGTATGCAATTTGCAAGTATTTTATTTAGAATTTTTTGCATCTGCATTCATTCATGAAATGGGTCTATAGTTCTCCTTTTTGGTTGTATCTTTGCCTGATTTTGTTAATAGAGTGATGCTGGCTTCATAGGAGGAATTTTGGAGAATTCCCCCTGTTTGTATCTTTGTAAACAACTTGAGTAATAATGGTTGTAAGTCTTTTTGAAATGTTTTATAGAATTCTACCGTGAAACAATCTAGTCCTGGGCTTTTTTCAGTTGGGACGTTTCTTATTACATCTTCGATTTCTTCATATATTATTGGTCTGTTTAAGCTGTCAATCTCTTTTTGGTTGAGCTTTGCTGATTCCAAGAATTTCAGATATTCATCCATTTCTTCTAGGTTTTCAAACTTAGTAGAGCATAGGTTTTTGATGTAGTCCTGTATGATTGTCTGGATCTCTTCATTGTCTGTTGTGATATTACCCATTGCATCATAGATTCTATTGATTTGGAGTTGTTCCTTCTTTCTTTTGGTTAACTGGGCTAGAGGTCTGTCGATCTTGTTTATTCTCTCAAGGAACGAAATTTTGGATTAATTGATTTTTTTGCTTTACTTTGTTTATATTTCATTGATTTCTGCTCTGATTTTTGTTATTTCTTCTTGTCTGCTGCATTTACGCTTCATTTGTTATTGTCTCTCAAGTATTTTTAGCTGCAGTATTAGAACGTTCACTTGTGCTCTTTCTCTTTTTTTGATGTAGGCACTCAGGGCTATAAACTTACCTCTTAGGACTGCTTTTAAAGTGTCCCATAGGTTTAGTTGTGTTGTGTTATCATTGTCTTTCAATTCCAGGAATGTTTTTATTTCTTTCTTTTTTTTTTCTATTCTTTATTTTTTTCATTTTTAAACAATAAGTAATAATTTATGAGTACAAGCAGCCTTCATGTAAAACCAATGTGTAAGCAGTTGTGCTAAAATCCACATAGCACAAGGGTCCCACCATCCAGCTTGGGGGGGGCTTGTATGTTTAATCAAGTTGATCAAACATGTGCCCAGACTATATTGCTGTAGTTTCATCATTCACCCCAATCGCAGTCCTTACATTCTACCATGTCCACTCTTCTGCAGATTGTTCCCTTGGCTTAGAATAGTGGCACAGGTTGACAAGAAACAAAACAGTCTACTTTCTCTGGAGCTGTTGTTTTGGACTCTGGTTAATTCTGGCTGTTTCCTTTCATGGGCTGACATTTTGTCCAGGAATAACCTTTCAATCCTATTAATGAAGCACAAATAATTAGACATATAGGTATTTAAACAGTACTAATTGTTATGGTAGGTTACTTTGTTATAGACACATATGTTTGGATGGTATGTTAATCCATGAGCTACATTTTTTTCTGTAAAATATGACAGGGTCTTACTGTGGCTTATAACATCTCCTAACCACTAGAGGATGTAAGCTTGTGGCATTATCTGTGGGCTATTCCTCCAAGGAGAGAGCTAATATCCAATTAGATTTGGGATATACAGGCATATGGCTGCCACTGCTGCACAGTATTTCCATGCAGGTGAGGTGTAGCTGGTGCTGACGGAAGAGTCTTGCTTGACTCAAGGAGAACTATATTTGCTTTACTGGTTTGATACCCTTTGGTAACATTCTCTGGTATTCCAGAGACCAACAGTACACTTGCAAGTGCAGTCTCAATACATATTCCCCATGCTTACATTGGGTTTTCAACAGCAGGCCCTTATTGCCTCTCTTCTTGCAGGTATCCCAGTTTACACGCAAGAAGCCTTTACATTTTTTTGGGGGGGGGGGGCNAATCGAATATACTCCCGTGTCCCTCTCCCACCCCTCCCACCCCTCCCAAATCACCATTTCAGTAAGTTTTTTAATTCAGTCTTTCTGTTGTTGTTCTTTTAATATGCATCCCTTTCCACAAGAAATATACATATAAATGGGTAATTGGCGCTAGCATCCACATGAGGGATACCATTCATCATTTGTTTTTCTGGGACAGTGTTACTTCACTTAATATAATATCTTCTAGCTCCATCCATTTACCTGCAACTTTCATGATGTTGTCTTTCTTTACCACTGCATAGAACTCCATTGTGTACATGTACCACATTTTCTCTGTCCTCTCATCAGTTGAGGGGCATTTGGGGTGGTTCCAGCTTTTTACTATTGTGAATAGAGCTGCAATAAATATAGATGTGCATTTATTTCTGCAGTAAGATGATTCTTGTGGGTATATACCCAGGAGTGGTATGACTGCGTCAAATGGCAAGTTCATTTTGAGTCTTCCAAGGGTTCACTACACTGCTTTCCATAGTGGCTGTAGATTTTACATTTCCACCAGCAATGGATGTGTGTTCCCCTTTCCACACAACCTCTCCAGCACTTGTTATCATTTGTTTCTTGATCCTGGCCAAACTTATTGGAGTGAGATCATATTTTAGAGTGGTCGTAAGTTGCATTTCCCTAATTATTAGTGACGTTGAACAGTTTTTAAGATGTTTCTCAGCCATCTCTAAATCCTCCTCTGTGAGGTCTCTATTCAGTTCTTTGCTCCATATTTTGAGTGATTCATTTGTTTTCTTTCTTCTTTGTTTTTTGAGTAGCTTGTATACTCTGGAAATTAATGCTTTGTCAGATGTATCTGCAGTGAAATTTTCCTCCCACTCTGTGGGTTTTTTCTTCTCTTCCTTTATTGTTTCTTTTGATGTCCAGAAGCTTTTGAGTTTAATGAGGTTCCATTTGTCAATTGTCAATCTTATTACATGTACAGCTGCTGTCTGATTTAGGAAGCCTTTTCCTACACCTATGTCTTTTAGTCTGCTGCAAAGTTTCACTTTTATCACCTCCAGAGCTTTTGGTTTCACATTGAGGTCTTTGGTCCATCTGGAATTGGCTTTTGTACAGGGAGAGAGGTAGGGGTTTTCTTTCATTCTTCTACAGGTGGTGATCCAGTTTTGCCAACACCACTTGCTGAAGATGCTGTCTTTCCTCCATTGTGTTTTCTTGGCCCCCTTGTCAATTTTGAGGTGGATGAAATTGTATGTGCTCAAGTTTGGATCTTCAGTTTTATTCTTTTGGTCAGCTGGTCTGATTTTATGCCAGTACCAAGCTGTTTTTATGACTATAGCCCTGTAGTATAGTTTGATGTCTGGTAGAGTGATCCCCCCTGTATTGCTCTTTTCACTTAGGGTTGCTTTGGCTATTTAGGTCCTTTGTTTTTCCAAATGAAATTGAGGATTTTTTCCAAGCCTGTGAAGAAGCTCTTGGGAATTTTGATTGGGATTGCATTAAATCTGTACAAGAGTTTGGGTAGAATGGACATTTTCACTATATTTATTTTCCCAATCCATGAGCATGGGAGGTTTGTCCATCTTCTGATGTCTTCTTCAATTTCCTTCTTCACGGGTTTAACATTTTTCTTGTTGAGATCCTTGGTGTCTTAGGTTAGGTTTGTTTCTAGGTATTTTATTGTTTTTGAGGCTATTGTGAGTGGGAAGGTCTCCTTGTAGTCCTTCTTCAGTTGCTTGTTTTTGGTGCAAAGAAAGGCTACTGATTTTTCTAGATTTATTTTGTATCCTGCCACTTTACCAAAGCTCTTAATCGTTTCTAGGAGTTTTCTGGTGGAGTTCTTAGCATCCCTTAGGTAGACAATCATATCATCAGCAAAAAGGGATAGCTTGACTTCCTCTTTTCCAATTAGAACTCCTTTAATTTCCTTTTCTTGCCTTATTGCCCTAGCAAGGGTTTCTAGCACTATATTGAAGAGGAGTGGTGACAGGGGGCAG
>VZQC01009708.1:702936-717733 GCA_009823505.1 Rhizomys pruinosus
TTGGAGGAGACCCAAGGAACAGATCTTAGAGGAATAATTGCAGACCTATGCAGAGAAATTAAAGAACATAAAGAGGAATTCAGAGAACTAAAGAGAGAAAATGAAAAACTCAAAAAGGACCTAGAGGGATACAATGACAAACATCGAAAAGAACTAAAGGAACAGATTGACAAACTCCACAAAGAACTAGAGAGAGAAAAAAATAAAGAATACAGAGAACTAAAGAGAGAGAACGACAAACTCAAAAAGGACCTAGAGGGATACAATGACAAACTTCGGAAAGAACTAAAGGAACAGACTGACAAACTCCACAAAGAACTAGAGGGAGAAAAAAAAAACAAACTCAGAAAGGAAATAGAAACACTGAAAAAGGAAGCCAACCAACGAAGTAAGAAGCACCAAGAGATTGAGAAGCACCAAGAAGAGATCAAGAAACTCAAAAAGGAAATGGAAGTACTAAAGAAAACACAGGATGAAACAAAAAAGGAATTAGAACACACATTCAATCAAGAAGAATGGAAAGGAAAAAGCCTCAGAAGTAGAATGGAGGAAGCAGAACAAAGAATACCAGATCTGGAAGATAACACAGAGCAATTAAAAAGCTCAGATCTACTTCTAACTGACAGAGCCTTATATATTTTCTTACTCATTGGGATTTGGGGTGGAGAAAAAGAAGGCTAGTAAACACTCTTGAAGTAGAAGGAACCTCAGACCACTTTAGCGAGAATGCCCCAAAGTACGGAGCTCACATATTCTACCTTCAAACTTATCACAGAAAATAGTGAGGAACCACCTTTCTTACCAACTCTTAAGTGATCATAAGCTTGAGAAGATCATTGAGACAGGGACACCAGCATGCCAGAAAAATGCTCAGATTCCTTCCAGCACTTTATGGGATTTTCCTTGTAGCACTACTTTAGACTTTGGTGAAGATCTGGAATCTGTAGAGGAAATGCCCTGTGGTGAGTCTTGATATTCGTCCATTGCTCAAGGTGGCCTGGGGGATTTAATTACTGCTCGAGGGTTTGGGAACTTTCTTTTCCCTACTATTCTTGTCACTTTTTCCCTCTAGAGATTGGGGCAAGATACTTTCCCCTCTTGTGCAAGGAGATCTTTCACATCTGACTCAAGAGGGGGTGGGTTGAGGCCTTTTACCTGATAGAAAATGGTCAGGGTAATTTCCTATTCTCACTGAGTTTGTCCATTGTGGTTAGAGTTTCCAAAGTCCAACTGTAGACTGCAGAGGAATCTTAGTCCTGCACAGATTTGTTTGGGTGAACACAACCCCACGGATGCAGTCTAGCTTGGGAGGGCCACATATACTAAATAGAGTGGCTCTATTATTTTTCCTTGATCTGGGCATTTAAACACAAACTATTGTGGATGACAAACCTTCAAGCCTTCCAGTCTGTTAGGCGAATGCTGAGATTGTATCTGGCCAACTGATGACTCCATACAAAATATGGATGAGACACACTCTGAAAAGCTTGATACAGTTGTGAAAAACACTTGAAAATTTATTTGGTTCAATGACCTTCCTCCAGTGAAGAAGGTAAGAGAGACAGTCACCAGGCCAAGGATTTCTGGTATAGTCCTGCCATACGGGGTTTGCATAAGACATTTTTCCTCTTAAGAATGTGGCCTTAGACCATCCCTTTATGCCCAAGTTGGCCTCATGGTAATTCTTCTGATCAATTAGACTTGGTGTAATCATCTGATGAAGGAGGTGTTGCTCCCTGCTGGTTTGAGGTCCAGGAGGCAAAGAGCAACAAACAGAACCTGGAACTCAAACAATCTACCTTCAATCCAGTCAGCATAAGTAGAATGATACCAACTTCTCTACCCAGTTCTAGACAGATGAAGACCAGAGGAGGTCACTAGGACATGGTGATAATCCAAGGTGTTCTAAGAATGCTGAGATTGCTTCCCTGTCTCTCCCAGATTCAAGAAAAGATATGGACTTTTAAAATTGTGGAGACTTTGAACCTGATTGGTAGTGCTGGGACTTTTCTCCACTGCCAAAGGTAATAGGGACATTCATCTTCTAAACAAATGTGTATAGCAAACTACTCCATTTTCCCTATGGATATTGACCTTCACTTGTCCAGTAGGGTCTCAGAGTTTCTCTCCTTCACGAGGGGGCCTGAGTTTCCACTTGAAGTTACATTACTACTTCCCACTTCATTTAAGTGAAGAATATTGGATCTATTGAAAGACAAAGTGTACCTCAGACCTTCCCAGATTCCTTAAGTGAGACTTAGAAATCAATATTATGTGAAAAAGCCCTCACACTCTTATTAAACAGACCTCAGACATCCCTCTTCTCACAAAAGGAACCACAGACAATGGGGGCTACATCATCTAATTTCCTTAAGAGTACATTAGACCCTCCCACTCTGCCCAAAGGGTGTGAATGATCTGCTTTTGAACAAAAGGAATATAGATACTCTATTTTTGGTTAAACATATCTGGGACATGTCAGTCCTATGAAAATGGCCTCAGAATTAGACACCAGGAGTAAGTGGGGGGTCCCAGACCTTCATAGGCTGTTGAAGTGCTTCAAGCATAGCCTGTGACCATGGAAACCATAGAGCTTCCCTTTTGTCCATAATTACTCTATTCTGGCCTTCTTACTAAGATGCTCTTAGAGCTTCCTCCTCTGACCAACATGTCAGGCAAGTGTTTTTCCAAACAGTGGGTCCTCAGAGAAGTCTCCAGGTAGAAGAACACTCAGTACACTCAGCCCATGGAACAGATGATATCAAGCTGAAATCTGAAATCAGGCCATCTGCCTCATAGCAGATCAACAGAAATGGAATGCCTCTGTATTTCACATGCCTACTCAGCTGAACACAAATTTTCAAACTCATCAAAGATCAGGACTCACTCAGCCTGTTCAAAGAGTGTCTGGACTCCAGAAGATTCAACTCAAAGTATGGTATGTGTAAATGAGAAGAAAGGCCAGAATCTAATTTGAATATTCTAGGGTCTTCTTCACTGTCAAAGGTAACCTGGTGTTTTCACATCTGGCCAAGGAAAATTAAATCATTTATTTTCAAATAATATCCAGGCAATTTAGCTTTAAGCAAGGAAGTTCAGAAATTTACCTTTTCCTTTATTTTAGAATAGTAATTGGTGTTGATAACTCAGGAAACTGCCTACTTCTTGTTACCTTAAATGTGTATGCTCTCTCCTACAGGTCCAAGCCTCTTTAGATGAACATAAGCTGGAGGAACACCTGAGACAAAGACTGACATGGAGCCTCTTAGAGAATTCTAAGGCTGTTGCCATTCTTACCATTACCTCATTGACAATGCATACATTTTAGACTGTGACACAGAACTGCAAGCTGATGAGTGAATTCTGGGACCTTTATCCATTTTATAATAGAGCCCTAGGCACTCATTTTCTGTCTAAAGGGAACTGGAACTATCATTAATCTAACAACTAATCAGAGATTTCCCTCCCTCTCTGATAAATATGACATTATGCATTCCCCTTTCTCCCTAAGGTGGCCTTGATCTAAGCATAGAGCTATCTGCCCTTTCCCATTATCAAAGATAGCATCATCTATGCCTCGACTCACCAGAGGGAACAGACAAATAATGCATCTAATTAGATGGTTTCAGTTCATGTTACTTCATAAGTATACCTCTGCACAAAGTGGATAAATAACCTTCACTTCTACCCAAAAATCTGATCAAAAAATGGGAGGTGTTTCTAATTGATCCATGGAGAACTCAGACCTACTCCTCCCTTAGAGGGCCCTCTATCTGTGATTTCTCCTGAAAGAGGAGTTAGTCATTCCTCTTAATCCCACAAGGACATCCAGTATAGCCCTTACAGTAGAGGGAGTTGAGTCTTATCTTCACTGTTCAGGGGTTCAGACTATTACCTATGTCCAGGTGTACTATAAATATTCCCTTTCTGACAAAGTGTTCTTAGAGTACCTGCCCTATGAAGGCAACTGTCCTTCCAAAGCCCAAAGTGGTCTTATATATTCTACTTATCCCCAAGTAGGTGACAATCTTAGTAGCTCTTTGTAATGGTGGCCTCAGACCTTCCTATTTTGACAAAGGGGCTTCCATTCTACTATCTTTTACTTATAAAGAGGTGTCAGAGCTTTTCCTTTGCTCAAATGTCCCTCAGATATGCCCTTTTGAATGAATAAGACTCCCATTTTTCTTCTCTGATCAAGGGGCCTCGATCCAGACTTGGAAGCTCTAGAATATTTCCCTTATATAACTTCAGACCATTTTAGCAAAAATACCAATGCCCAAGTGTAGGTTGCAGAGTCCAGAAACTAATCAGCCAACCTCAAGTCAGACACCAAACTGGGTGGCCCCATCATTCATTTACAGAGACAAGCAGCTGAACACAAGCCTGAGGATGTCACCTAGCTTGGGATTGACATTCAGATTCTTGGAGAAGACTCTCACTGCGCCTAGCCTACTACACATTTTCCTGAAACCTATGGACATTCTAGTTGCTGATGAAGAGTTGAAAAGTCATGGTGCAGTGACAGGGACATACTGTACAAGGTTGGTTGGATTCTTCATTTTATGTCTAAGTGAGAGAGTCTGGAACATTGTCTTTCTGCCCAGAGAGGGAATTTTCCCTCTATGATGTCAGAGGTCCCAGATATTTCCAATCTGACCCAGAGCCTCAGAATTTTCTTGAAGGGGCATGTGTCCTTCTTTTTTTTTTTTTTTTTTTTTTGGTCTTTTTGAGACAGGGTGTCCCTGTAGCCTCAGCTATCCTGGAACTCACTCTATAGACCAGGCTGGCTTTGAATCTCACAAAGATCCACTTTGCCTCACCTCCCCCAGTGCTCAGGATTAAAGGAGTATGCCAGGAGTTAACCTTCGATCCTACTGATGAAGCACAAGCAATTTAGATATATAGGTATTTAAACATATACTATTTGTTATGTTAGGTTACTTTGGCATAGACACATATGTTTGGTATGATATGTTAATCATGAGTTAGATTTTTCCCCTGTTAAATATTACTGGTCTTACTGTGGCTTATAACATCTCCTAAACCTGTTAGAGGATTTAAGCTTGTGGCATCAGCCATGGTTATTCCTCCAAGGAGAGAGCCAATAGCCAATTAGATTTGGGATATACAGGCACATGGCTGCCTCTGCTGCACAGTTATTTTCCAGGCATGGTGAGGTTAGCTGGTGCTGACGGTGGAGATTGCTTGACTCAGGGAGACCCGTAATCTTGCATCATTGGTTTCTTTAGTTGGCCTTTTGGCAACACTTCTCTGGCATTCCAGAGGCCATCTGTATACTTGCATGTTTGGTCTCAATAGCATCTTTCCCCTGTTAAGTCAGGTCTTTGGCAGCAGGGTCTTATCGCCTCTCCTCCCTGCAGGTATCCCAACTTAGGGGCAAGGAGCCCTTACCTTTTTTTGGGGCCTTGGATCCCCTGGCCAACATCCCCCTGTTAGAACAATCCATTGCTGATGTCAGAGCTCCTGCATTAATATACTTTGCCTAAGTGCATAGCCCAAGGACTTATTATTATATTTGGTTCTGAACAGACTATAATCCTTTTCACAGTTCCTATGTCTATTAGTCAATTAAAGAAGGCATTTTTTACCGGTTTTATAAGAGATTACCTCTATAATAGTTGTCTCCATATTTACAGTTGGAGAACACCTCATCATCGTCATATTTCTCCTGTTCTATGGGGCGGGAAGGCAAGAAAGTCTCTCATATCAAAACTTTTGTGGCAACCTAGAAGGTATAAGTTTCATTAGGCTCATTTATAAATAGTTGTTACATGTAGGATCCACAGAAGGGTTCGATGTTTATGCAATCTGAGGCTTTTTTCCTTTCAATGTTCAGACGGGTCAACCTTTCAGTTGCCACTTTTTGGTACATCCTACTCAAAGCAAAGCTGTATCTTTTCTTTTCTCAGCCGTTAAGTTGGTGACATTTTGTCCTGTTGAACAAGCAAATCTTTTCCCTGGTTAGTTTTAAGATTTGAATTGTAAGGTTTTTGAGGAAAAGGTTTCATGTCTGTCTTATCCCCCCCTTTTTTTTTTAACCCATGAGTCTCCAAAATACAGTTGTATTATAACATAACTATAGGGTGGAATCAAGCACAGATTCATCAAATTCACCCTGTCAGCCCTGACAAGGAAAAACAGCCAGAATTGACCAGAGTCCAAGTCAACAGCTCCAGAGAGAGGGGACTGTTTTACTTCTCATCCATCTGTGCCCCTTTTTCTAAGCCTAGAGAACAATTCTGCGGAAGATGGGGCATGATGGTAGAATGTAAAGGCTGCGATTGGGGTGAATGGTTAAACTACAAGTGATGTAGTCTGGACACTCATTTGATCAACTTGATTGAACAAACAACCTGTCACCCCCCACTGGATGGTGGGGCTGTGGAGGTTTGGGAACAACAACCTGCAGATTGGTTTTGCATGAAGGATGCCTGTACTCATGGATTATCACTTACAGCTAAAAAATGAAAAAAAAATCAGAGAAAGATGCAAGACAGTTATGGCAGAATACATGATCTGGGATGGGGTGGGGTGGGGGGGAAGGGAAAGGGAAATATGCCTGATCTGAATTGGAAAATGATGTACGAAATGCACAAAGCATCAATAAAAATTAAATTAAAAAAAAGGAGTATGCCATCATGCCTGGCTACATGTGGTCTTCTTAAATTACCCATTTCTTGAGGCATACCTCTGACATTCCCCTCTACCCTATGGAGCTTCTTATTGACCCCTTCATGGTGGATACAGATATCAAAGCTGTTATGTGGGGACTTCAAACATGCCCCTCTGACTAAGAGTTTCTCAGATGTATAGCCCTTGACCAATGAGGCTTTTGAATTCCTCCTCTATTCAAAGTTATCTCAGACTTGCTCCATTTTTGATGATTGCATCTTCATCCAAGATGTCATCATCTGATTAAGGGGTAATCCAAAAATTGTCCTATGCTCAAGGGTCCCCACCCCTAACCACTGTGACCAAAGGGCCTTGACAAATTCTCTATCTCATCAAAACTAACCTAGATCCACTCTTGTTTGAACCTCTAGAAACCAAGAGTAGCAAGCAGAGTCTGGAACTTGAGCCATCTGCCTTCAATCCACTCACCAGACATACTGTGGTCCCATCTGATGTGCCCAGAACTGGACAGCAGAATACAACCTTGAGGAGGCACAAAGCCAGGGAAAGCCATCCAGGCTGTTAGAACAGTGTTCGGATTCCTGCCTGACATGAAGATGCCAGAGATGTTATGGATATTCTTTTTAAATTTTTATTGTTATTGTGGTTGCTGTTTCAGTGTAGAAAAGAATATCCTGTGTTTGTTCCTGTTATGTTAATCATCTCCTGGCATTGCAAATAAACAACCGGTTCTTAATGATTTGACATTTTCTACTATTTGACAATCTACTTTATAGGTATAAGTTGTATTACAGCAATATCACACTGTAATTCAGTTGTAGAAATATAGTTATTTTATTCAAAGTTGTGTTCAAATAAACATATTATAAGTGAATAACTGCATTTGTTATGGTGTCTTAAGTTTACATGTTCATGTCAAAATTTCTTTTGACATAGAATTCTCTGCTGTAGAAACAGCACAGTGAAAGATACTCTTAGATCTGAAGTTGCATGGTCTTTTCACAAATACACTTACCAGCATTAGTGCCTAGTGGAATACCAATCTCAATCAGTATTAGACATAAATAGTTGAAGCAATATGAGAGGTAGGAAAAGTTCCAGAATAAAATCACAGACATTATCTAGAAATGACAAAATAGTTAAATTTAATCTATGTACCACTTATAGATATGAAATGAAAATGTAGTGTATTGTGGGGAGGTATATTCTGAGTACACACATCCTCTCGAATGGAGAGTACTATTATCTTTGACTGTGCTCTGAGGTAGTTTCTATCCTTGTCTCATTGTCTTTCTCATCTGGTTTCAGCCATGAGAATTCCAGAACTTTGGATTCTGATTTTTTAAAAAATACTTTTATGGGGAATTCCCACAGTCCCCTCAGACATTAAGGACTATTCAGACTCCCATCCCCCACATGAAGGATCCTGAAAAACTACACTCTCTGGCCATAGGCATGACAAATTTCTCCCTGGCAGGACAAACTCATTCCTAGAAACTCATTCCAAGAAAGGTTTCTAAAGCAGTTACAGGTCGAAGAATAGAGATTGTCTGTTTGGTGGCCTACTGGAAATCATCAGAGACTAGGATACTGAGAAAGTATCCTCCTAAATACTGTACTTTGAACCATGACCTCTCTGTGAAGTCAGTCAGATATATGACACCCAGAAGATAAAAACCTCACAATGCCTCCACATAGCCTGATGACATTCTGCAGCCTAAGAGGTGTGGTGATAAAAACCTCACAATTCCTCCACATAGCCTGATGACATTCTGCAGCCTAAGAGGTGTGGTGGCAATGGGGTTGGTCATGGGATAGATTAACTGCATCCAGAACTGCCCCCTTCCCCCGCACGCAAAAAAGCATGGAGGTTCCACACAACTTGCCTCATTCCTAGAGCACAGTCAAGGTCTTTTTGCCTGAAATTCTTTTGATCCCTGGTGAAGAGCACCACGTTTCCACTAGAGGTGACCCCACTGAGAAAAGCTCTTTGCTGTTGGGCAGTAGAAATCTAGGGACAGGGTTCTGCTGGGCTCTTTGGACAACATGAGAACCTGTTCAGAAAGACTAAATGAGATTTCTTCTCATTCAATTACCTGACCCAAGGAGAGGAACCATGAATGCTTCAATGAAATCTCTTTGGAGAATTAAATCCCTGTTGATATTTCACTATTAGAAATGCCATTTATTATTATTATTATTATTATTATTATTATTATTATTATTATTATTATCTTGCATTGTTTGTGTGTATGACTGGTGGATGGAAGGACCCTGGACTGGGTTTAGGTCAGTAAGACAGAAGACAGCTGTGGAGTGGATATTTTTCCTTCCATCTCTCCCTAGGTTGGGAGATCTTAAAATGAATCTAGTATTGTTTCCTTCGGGCAGAATTGGAAACAAAGGTTTTTCCAATGAGACCCAAGGGAGGCTGGGATTTTCGAGGGGGTAGGGGAAGGGAAGTTTTCAAAGAAGATTGGGTGGAGGCTGAAAATAGCTAAAACTGTCCTGACAAGAAGTGTAGGAAGTGGAATAGACAGTGTCTGACCTTGCCACCCAGGAACAGAATTTCCTAGAAATTCATGGGAAATCCAAGGAACCAATGGCCTTCCTTTTCCATCAAAGCTGGAAATTCCCCATTTAGAAAGGGTCTGTGGACCTAAACCTTTCCCTCAAAAGAACTCAGGATTTCAGTATCCTGACTTAGGGAATTCCCACAGTCCGCCCAGAAGTTCAGGTCAATTCCTTACCCTCAAGCGGGACCATGGAGAACTCCACTCTCTGGCCATAGGCAGGACAACTTTCTCCTTACCACCCAGGTCAAGTATACTCCTGTGGTTCAAGGACCCAGATTCAAGGCTCTTGTTTTTTTCCCTATCCTTGGGACTGAAGGCAGAAGAAACCATTTTTAATTTCCCTGAAATATCTATCCTTCATAGTTTTATTTTATATTTTCTTAGTTAATTGTTTAATTGATTTATTAATTTATTTGTAAATTCATTATTTATTTAATCTTAGGGAGCAAATCTACACTGATGTTTCCCTTTCCTCCAGACTGAAGGTAGAGGAAAATATTTTTAATTTCCCAGAAATATCTACCTGTCTTTCCTTATTTATTTATTTAATTTATTTATTCATAGTTTATTTAATGTTCGGGGGCAGGGCTTCTGTCTCTACTTAGGAAACATGCCTTCTGAGAGGGGATTGTCAGTGCACCTGTGCTGCCTTATCCCAGTAATATAGAGGACCCAAAGAGAAACACAGGCCTAGGGTATGTTTTCCAAGAAAGGTTTCTAAGGCAGTTCCAGGTTGAAGAACAGAGATGGTCAGTGGGGAGGCCAATTGGAAATTGTCAGAGACCTGGGTACTGAGAAAGTGACCTCCTAGACACAGTCTTTTGACCCCCAACCTCTCTGTGAAAATTCAGTCAGGTTTGTGATGGTCAGAATGTAAAGACCTCACAATGCCTCCACTTAGCCTGCAGCCAAGGAGGTATGATGGCAATGGGGTTGGTCAGTGAATAGCTTACCTGCATTCATTCCAGCTCCAGGCCCAAAACTAACTTGGAGGTTCGGCCCAACCTGCCTCATACATAGAGCACCCCTAAGTCTTAGCCTTGCCTGGAGTGCTGTTGATCCCTGGTGAGGAACACCTCCTGTCCACTGGAGATGAACCCACTGTGAGAGGCTCTTTGTCTCTGGGTAGTAGGAATCTAGGGGCAGGGCTTGGTCAACCACCAGGAGCTGCATCAGAATGTCCTCCCTTTGGCTACGTGTTGCTAGAAAACATGGCTAGCTTGGCTTGCAGAATTGGCTCTCTCAGATTGGGAATGAGGGACTTTCCTGGGAACAGCTAAGTAAGACCTAAGCCAGGGGGCTGCTCAGATTTCAGGAAACATGCACCCAGGAAATGGCACCCAGTGCTAGCAGAAGACTCTTCTTCTAGCTGGAATACAGGGTGCAGGGTTGGTTGGGCAAGCTTCTCAGTGTTGTTATAAGGCCCTTGCGCTGGCACCTGCCAGCTCCTAGGAACCTGCCACAACCCTGCCTGCTGTCCAGTGCCTGGCGCGTGAGCAGAGCAACAGTAGAGGCAGGAAGGTGAAATCTGCTGGGCTTTCCTTACAGTGTGGGAACTTGTTCAGATGAACCAACTGATACGTCTTCTCATTCATTTCCATGGCCCAAGGAGGGGAATCTTGAATGTTTCCAGGAAAACTCTTTGGAATATTACATTTCTTTTGATATTTCACTATTAGAAATGCCTTTTTTTTTGGTATTATCCCATGTTGTTTGTGGGTATGACTGGTGAATGGAAGGACCTTGGACTGAGCTTTGGTAGGTAGGACAGATTGTGGAGTGGATTTTTTTCCTTCCAACTCTTCCTAGGTTGGGAGATCTTAAAATGATTCTAGGATCGTTTCCTTTGGACAGAATTGGGAGCCAAAGGCTTTTCTTTTTTTATTTTTTTGTTATTGATGCTTTGTATATTTCATACATCATTTTCCAATTCAGTTCAGGCATATATCCCCTTCCCTTCCCCCCACCCCACCCCTACCCATCCCAGATCATGCATTCTGCTGTAACTTTTCTGCATCTTTCTGTCTTTTTTGTTTTGTTTTGTTTTCATTTTTTTAAACAATAAGTGATAATTTGTGAGTACAAGCATCCTTCATGTAAAACCAATTTGCTTTTCTAATGATACCCCAGGGAGGCTGGGCTCTTGTAGTGGGCAGGGAACAAGGGAATTTGCCCAGAAGAGTGGATGGAAGCTGAGGGTGGTTAAAATCTGTCTTGTGAAAAAGTGCAGGAAGTGGACTAGCCAGTGTCTGCCCCTGCCAACCGAGCCCACAGTATCCTACAACTTCATGGGAAATCCAAGGAAACAATGGCCTTCCTTGTCCATCAAGCCTGGAGCTTGGAGAGAATCACAATGATTAAAAAGGCACTTCCTTACGGAAAACATGTTATCTTTTACAAAAGAAAATCCCCCAATTCAGGTGATGTGTGTGTGTGTGTGTGTGTGTGTGTGTGTATTGAAGCAGTACAAGTTAAAGAGAACGACAACTACGAAAGAACGGGAAATAAAATCTGGAAAGACTCAGAAAAATATGCAAGACATGTAGGGTAGAGTGCAGGGACTCAGGGGGGTGGTGGGACATGGAAAAAGAAGTGACTCTAAGTTCGATTGAAAAATGATGTATAATTTATGGAAAAAGTTTAATAACAATAAAAAATAAACAAAAAATATTTAAAAAATTAAAATTAAAAATTAAAAAGGCTCTGTAGAGCTAAACCTTTCACCCAAAAGAACTCAGGATTTCAGCATCCTGACTTAGGGATTGGCTACAGTCCACCCAGAAGTTCAGGAAAATATCAACTTCACCAGGAACCCTGGAGAAATCCACTCTCTAGCCACAGGCAGGAAAACATTCTCCCTTCCACCCAGGTAAATTATTCCCCTGTGGTTTAAGGACCAGATTCAAGGCTCATGTTTTTCCCTTATTCTTGGGCCTGAAGGCAGAGGAAAACACTTTTATTTTCCCAGAAATATCTACCTGTCCTTCCTAGTTTTATTTTATTTTTTAAATTAATTATGTAATTAATTAATGTATTTATTTATACATTCAGTATTAATTTAATCTTAGGGAGCAGGTCTATGCTGATGTTTCCCATTTTCTTGAGATTGAAGGCAGAGAAAACCATTTTTAATTTCCCAGAAATATCTACCTGTCCTTCCTAGTTTTTTTTTTCTTGCATATGTTATTTATTTATTTATGGATATATTTATTTATTCATTTGTTAGTGTTAGGGTGTAGGGCTTCAGATATGTATTACTGGAGCAAGACTCCTACGCTGCCTTACCTCTGTAATACACAGGACCCAAAGAGAATCCCAGTCCTAGTGTAGGTTTTCCAAGAAAGCTTTCTAAGGCAGTTCCAGGTCGAGGAAAAGAAATGGTCAGTGTGGAGGCCACTTGGAAATCATCAGAGACCAGGATACTAAGAATGTGTCCTCCTAGACACTGTCCAATGACTCCTGAACTCTTGGTGATGGATTAATCAGATTTGTGATGCTCAGAATGTAAAGACCTCACAATGCCTCCAAGTAGCCTGGTGACAGTCTACAGCCCAGGAGGTGTGGTGGCAATTGGGTTGGTCAGGGGATAGCTTAATTGCATCGAGTTATGACCCAGGGCCAAAATTAGCTTGGAGGTTTGGTCCAACCTGCCTCATACCTAGAGCACAGCCAAGGTCATTCCTTAGCCTGGAATGCTTTTGATCCCCCATGCGGAACACTTCCTGTCCACTAGAACTGACCCCACTGGGATAGGCTCTCTGTGGCTGGGCAGTAGGAATCTAGGGATGGGGCTTGCTCAAAGGCCACGAGCTACATCAGGAGTGGCTTCCCTTTGGTTATGTGTCCCTTAAAAACATGGCAAGCATGGCTTGCAGCATCTCTTCTAACACATGGGAATGAGGGGCTTTCCCTGGAGTTGTTAGGTATGGTCTAAGCCAGAGCTCCGATTTCAGCAACCATGCACCCAGGAAGTGACAACCTGTCCAAGTACAGAAGAGGCTTCTCCTTCTAACCGAGCTACAAGTCTCTTGTTTTGGTACCTACCAGCTCCTGGGAATCTGCCACAGCCCTGTCATCCCCTGGTGACTCCTGGCTTGTACATTTGCAGAGCAACAATACAGGTGCAAGGGTGTGTCCTGCTGTGCTCTTCTGACAGCTTGGGAACTTATTCAGATAGAGGAACTGAGACCTATTCTCATTCAATCTCTGGCCAAAGGAGGGGAACCCTGAATGCTTCAAGGAAAAATCTTGGGAGAATTAGGTCCCTGTTGATATTTCACCATTAGAAATTCCTTTGGTTTGTTGTTGTTGCTGTTGGTTTTTTGTTTGTTTGTTTGTTTTGTATTATCCTGGGTTGTGTGTGGGTATGACTGGTGGATGGAAGTACTTGGGACAGTGCTTGGGGTCTGTAGGACAGAAGACAGCTGTGGAGTCGAATTTTTTTTCCCTTCCAAATCTCCCTAGGTTGGGTGATCTTAAAGTGGTTTTAGGATTGTTTCCTTGGACAGAATTGGGAGCCAAAGGCTTTTCCAATGAGGCCTTAGGAAGGCTTGGTTTTTGGAGGGGACAGGGAACACGGGAGTTTACCTGGAAGAGGGGATGGAGGCTGAGGATATTTAAAATCTGTCCTGACAAGAAGGGTAGAAAGTGGACTAGACAGTTTCTGCCCCTGCCACCGAGGCCCAGAAGTTGCTAATATTTTATGGGAAATCCTGGGAACCATTGGCCTTCCTTATCCATCAAAGCCTGGAGCCTGGAGGAATTTCACTGATTAGGAAGGGACTGTGGAACTAAACCTTTCCCCTGAAAACCTTTCAGGATTTCAGCATCCTGAATTAGGGAATTCCTACAGTCCACCTATAAGTTCAGGACGATGCCTCACCCTCACCCTGGACACTGGAGAAATCCAATCTCTGGCCCTAGGCGGGAAAACTTTCTCCCTGCCTCCCAGGTCAAGTATTCCCCTGTGGTCCAAAGACCCAGATTCAAGGCTCATGTTATTTCCTCTATCCTTGAGACTGAAGGAGAGGAAACCATTTTTAATTTCCCAGAAATACCTACCTGTACTACATGGTATTATTTTAATTTTTAATTAACTAATTAATTAACTTGTTTATCATTACTTATTTAATGTTAGGGAGCAGGTCGATGCTGATGTTGTTTCCTCTTTCTTACAGACTGAAGTCAGAGGATATATTTATAATTTCCCAGATACATCTACCTGTTCTTCCTTGCTTTATTTTTTACTTTATTTATTTATTTATTTATTTATTTATTTATTTATACATTCAATATTTATTTAATGTTAGGGAACAGGTCCATGCGGATTTTGTTTCCCCTTTCTTCCATACTGTATGCATATTAAATCATTATTTTTCTTTTTTTATTGTTATTAAACTTTTTCCATACATCATACATCATTTCTCAATTGATTTTAGAGTCACTTCCCTTTCCATGCCCCCCACCCCACCGGAGTTGCTGCACTCTGCCATACATGAATTGCATCTTTTTTCTGAGTCGTTCCACAGTTATTTTTCCAGTTTTTTTTTTTTCTTTCTAACTTGTGT
>VZQC01009708.1:718672-806610 GCA_009823505.1 Rhizomys pruinosus
TTTTTGAGGGGGGAAGGTGGGAGCTCCTGGTTCTTTTCATCTTTTCATTTACCAGTTCCATCCACTCGAGGACAAAATGAGGTCTTGCTAGACCAGGCTTCCCATTTTGAAGCATGAGCAGACTTTCCTCTTTATAGACTGGACACTGGCTGAAGTCTCATTAGTGGATGCCCAAGACCTCCATGCACAGGAAGACTGGTGACCCACATTTGCAGGACTTTTCTTTCCTTTTTTTTTTGGTCTTTTCAAAACAGGGTCTCCTTGTAGCCCCAGCTGTCCCAGAAATCACTCTGTAGACCAGGCTGGCCTTGAACTCACAAAGATCCACTTGCCTCTGCGTCCCAAGAGCTAGGATTACGCAGGACTTTTCAAGAGATGACCCCTGCATAGTCTCCTAAGACTTGGTTAACGTGTAAGGGCAAGGAATAAAGGTTTCCCTTAGGTCCATTGGCCAAATTGGTATGGGCATTAAGTACAGTCGTTAAGCACCCAAAAAGGCTACATTACACCAGCCTGATACATTGCACCTATATTAAAATTGTGTCTTTTGAAAACAAGCTGTATGTTATTTCCATATTTCTTGATTCATATTTTTCCATTTGAATTTTATATTACTCTAAAAGATGCATACATACCCACCATCATATACCAAAAATCCAAGGTCTGAAAATAAATGGTAGGTTAGATCTAGAACCTGTCTAGGGATTCACCATATAAGAGCACAGTTGTTTACAAATCATGAGGACTATAACATCAATGTTGCTCAGTATGCCTTACAACTAGGTACTTTGTACTACCATCCACAGATGAGGGATACCATTCATCTTTTGTTTTTGTGGTACTGTGTTTCTTCATTTAGCATAAAATCTTCTAGTTCCATCCATTTACCTTCAAATTTCATGATGTCATTTTTCTTTTTTTAATTACTTTATTTTTTAGTTTTTATTAAGCACATTTCATACATTTCATAATGAAATTTAGACTCATACCCCCATCCATGCCCAGCCCTCATGACCCCGACCCCCTTGCCCCTTGTCAGAGCTCATGGATTCTGTCATACACAAGTCCTGTCTTGCATCTTTTTCTCAGTCTTTTATAACCTTTTCAGAGCACAGGTTTATTGTTGTTGTCAGTTCTTTGGATAGGTTTTTCTCTCTCTTTTTTTGTTCCCATTTGATTTTATATTATTCCAAAATATGCATGTATACCCTCCACACATAAATCAAAATTACAAAATCTGAAAATAAACTGTAGGTTAATTCCAAAGCACATTTAGTGATTCACATTTTAACAGTAAAGTTGCATGTAGGTAAAAAGTATAACTTTAAATTCTCTTTTTTTAGAATATGAATATTAATATTCCAATATGATAGCACACACCATAGGATTACATAAGGATAAATTATGAATGGTTGTAGCATGTATCAATATAAAGAGAAACTATTATTTTACAAAATATTTTTAACTGTTAAATATAATATTTTTTTTTACCAAAAGATGTCATGTTTTCCCCAAGGAAGTACTTTAAGATTCCTCCTTTGCAAACCCAAACAACCATCAATCATGCCCCTGTGCTCCACACTGGGGTCCTTCACCTCCCATGGTCACCCAAATGAAGTCCAGCAAACATGTGTCCTGTCTTGACCTTCCTGCACTGGCCTCCCTGACATAGCCTGGCGAGTTCAACAATGGCAGTTTACACTCTGAAGAGGCTGAAATCCAATGAGTGTACCATCTGCACGTATGTTGGTGCAACCATGTAATGCTTCAGAGGCCAGAAGAGGGTTTTGGATTCTCCTGGAACTGGAGTTAAAGAAGGTTCTTAGCTGCCATGTGGGTGCTGGGAATCAAAGCCGGGTCCTCTGCAAGAGCAGTTGGTGCTCTTAACTCTGAGCCATCTCTCCATCTCCAATGTCATTTTTCTTTAACACTGCATAGAACTCCATTGTGTAGATGTATGATATTTTCTTTATCCACTCATCAGTTGAGGAGCACTTGGGTTGGTTCCAGCTATTCACTATTGTGAAGAGAGCTCCAATAAACATGGCTGTACATGTATCTCTGTGGTAGGAATAGTCTGGTGGATATATACCCAGAAGTGGTATGGCTGGGTCAAGTGGTAGGCTCATTTTGAGTCTTTTAATGGTTCTCCACTCTGCTTTCCATAGTGGTTGTACAAGTTGACATTCCTACCAGCAGTGGATGAATGTTCTCCTTTCCCCACACCTTCTCCAGCATTAATTAGGTATCATTTGTTTTCTTGATCCCAGCCAGCCTTATCGGAGTGAGATGATATTTTAAAGCGGTCTTATTTTGCATTTCCCTAATTATTAGCAATGAACACTTTTTAAGATATTTCTCAGCCATCTCTATTTCCTCACTTGTTGTGGGAAAACTTAGTTAAGATGGGTAGCATTCCTAAGCCAATGGTACCGCCTTGGCCACACCCATGGGGTGGAGTGTAGTGTAGTGAAGAAAAGATTTAGCATTCCTGAGGATTGAGTCATGATGGATATTTAAGCAGACATGTTGGAATAAAATCTCTCTCTGCATTTGAAACTCAACCTGCATACATGTGGTGTGCTTTCCTGCACGCATGTTCCACATGGGTCATGCCAGGATTAAGTGGACCCCGCCAAAAATCTCGGCAGCGTCACCACAATTGGTGTCCAAACGTGGGGCAGAAGGAAACCTTGACAACTTAGGTATGCATACCCCTAAGTCTTGCCCTTTTCTTCTCTTTCTCCTCTCTTTCCTGATATTTATCCGTTGTGGTGGAACCATTTTTCATGCTGGTTTCGGTGGATGGGACAGTGGTCTGAGGGCATGTGGCTGTGTATATGTGAAAGAGAGCATCCTGGCTCTGATTTGGTTCAGAGGGAGCACCCAGTGCCTTCCAGGCATGTGCCTCCTGGCATGGTCATTCCTGCAGGCTATAAAAGCCAGTGACCTCAAGGCTGAATTTAATATTGAGCCTTAGCAGTTATGCTTGGCCTTTGAAACAAATTTCATAGTTCTACAGGTCTGAAAAACTTTCTGGTTTTAAATTCCACCCCCCCAAAGAAAGACTGCGAGGAATCAGCTCCTCAAGTTCGGTTCCACTCTTAACTTGTTCATATGTACATTTTCTCCTGGTAGCTCTCCTGGACCTGAGCACACTTCTTTCTGTTGCAAATTAAGGCCTTTCAAGGAACTGCCCTCCTTCAAGAGCAGCCTCTTCCAGATAATTTCAAGCCTTGGCCATTTTCTCTTAAATTTTGTATACAAAGTCTGTTTTTGGATAAAAGTGTGTTGTTCTCTTGTCTTCTTGTGGGTTCTCTCTAAATCTAACCCTTCTTACCTAAAACCTGCCAGCTATTTGTAGATCCAAGGTTGGAATTTAGCTAACAGTAATGCAAATCCATCTCAGCATGTTTAACTTAAAGTGTAATATTTTTATTTAACCCCCAGGTACCCTAGATATCCTTTGAGTAAATATATGTGCACAGTTAAAATTAATTGGTTGATTTAATTTTATCTTGCTCTTTTTAAATGTATTTCACCTTAAAAAATTCTTCTCACAGAATTCTAGATCACACGTGGTCTGAGCTCTGGCCTGGCGACATTAGCCTGCCTGCTGTGCATGCATACCAGCTGCCACACTGAGCACATGGCATCTAAATCATGCCCTTTAAACTTTGATTTTAGGTAACATTCTTTTGATTTCAGCATTTTGGAAACAACATAGATGGATTTCTAGGAAAATTTCCAGGCCTTGGAATTCTACCAAAACAAACTTGCTCTGATAAATTGTCTTTTTTAAGGAAAATTGGTAAAAGTCTCTTTAACAACATGAATTAATATTTTGGTTCAATTTAAATGAGAAATTCTTTGAATAAAACTGTTTTATGTTTCTTTAAGGCCATCTTCAAGATGTGTGTATGTGTGAATTTAATTTTCCGCTTTTAATTCATTACAATCCTACAGGTTTAAATCTATTTAGCTAACTATAAACAAAAATAGATTCAATTCATAGAAAATGTTTATTTTACAACAACAGAAAGGACTGCATAGAAGAACTAACTGAAACAGTGAACTAAAACAGTCAACTTCCTCATGGAGAATTTTGAGAGAGACTGAGAAAGAGATGAAAAGCATGTTTGGCAGAATGCATGAGCTCTGGTGGGGTGGGGGGATAGGGTGGGGGACATGAGTCTAGATCTGATTAGATAAAAAAAATAAAACTAAATTAATTAATTAAAAAAAGAAAATGTTTGTTTTTTACCCCTTAGCGTTAACAATTTTAATTGCATTTATAGTATGCATATTATTCAGTTTAATAATAGACTGTTGTTAATTATTATTAGTAATTGTTATTAATAGTTGTTATTTTTATTGAGTATAATTTTTAATAATAATTGATAAAAATTCAGTCTAATGGTAAATTGTTCATTGTTGGCTATTGCTGGCAATTATTATTCATAATAATTATTAATTACTGTTGTGATTAATAATGGTTAATAATAATTACTGATAATTAATAATAATGATTATAATTGTTGTGATTGTGGATAATTATTATTATTCTTCCAAAGTCCTTAATAATAAGACAAGGTGGATTGTTCCAAGACTACAAACAACTTTGGCCTGTCTACTTTTGGAAATCTTCAGTCTTTATTGTGAACAGAGCTGCAATAAACATGGCTGTGCATGTATCTCTGTGGTAAGATGAGCTTTTGGTTATATACCCAGGAGTAATATGACTGGGTCCGGTGGTAAGCTCATTTTGAGTCTTCCAAGGGTTCTCCACACTGCTTTCCATTGTGGCTGTACAAGCTTACATCCCCACCAGGCTGAGGATAGTTAAAATCTGTCCTGAGGAGAAGGGTAGGAAGTGGACTAGACAGTGTTTTCCCCTGCCAACCAGGCCGACAGGTTGCTAGTACTTCATGGGAAATACAAGGAACCAAAGCCCTTCCTGTCCATCAAAGCCTGGAGCCTAGAGGCATTTCACCAATTAGGAAAGGACTATGGATGGACATAAACCTTTTCCCCCAAACACCTCAGGATTTCAGCATCCTGAATTAGGGAATTCCTACAGTCCATCCAGAAGTTCAGGAAAATGCTTCACCCTCACCTAGGACCCTGGAGAAATCCACTCTCTGGCCATAGCCAGGAAAACTTTCTGCCTGCCACTCAGGTCAAGTATTCCCCTGTGATCCAAGGACCCAGATTCAAGGCTCATGATGTTTCCCCTATCCTTGAGACTGAAGGCAGAGGAAACCATTTTTAATTTCCCAGAAATATCTACCTCTTCTACCTAGTATTGTTTTAACTTTTCCTAATCACTTACTTTAAATAACTTATTTATATATTCATCATTTATTTAATGTTAGGGATCAGGCCCACACTGATGTTTCCTCTTTCCTCTAGACTGAAGACAGAGGAAACCATGTTTAACGTCCCAGATATATCTACCTGTCCTTCCTTATTTATTTATTTATTTATTTATTTATTTATTTATTTATTTTTTATTTTTTATTTATTCATTCGTTATCTATTCAATGTTAGGGAACAGGTCTTTTGTCTCTTCTTAGGAAAGATCTCTTCCGAGAGGTGATTGTCAGTGTGCCAGGAAAATAGAGGACCCAAAGAGAAACCCAGTCCTACGTAAGGTTTTCCAACAAAGTTTTCTAAGGCAGTTCCAGATTGAGGAAGAGAAATGGTCATTGTGGATGCTGCTTGGAAATCATTAGAGACCAGGTGTGATGGATAGCTTTAGTGTCAACTTGACACACCTGGGTTGAGGGAGCCTCAGTTGGGGAATTGGCTCCATTGGATTGGCCTGTGGCCACATCTGTGGTGTATTGTCTTGATTGTTGAGCAGTGACAGTATAAGAAGGCAGGCTGGGCATGAGCCAGAGAGCAAGCCAGGAGCAAGCCAGTGGACAGCATTCCTCCATGGCCTGTGCTTCAGCTCCTGCCTCCAGGTTCCTGCCCTGAGTTCTTACCTTGGGCTCCCTGAGTGATCAACTGTGACCCAGGAGATGTAAGCTGAATAAACCCTTTCCTCCCCAAGTTGGTGTCGGTCAGAGTGTTTTGTCACAGCAATGGAAGACAAACTAGAACAGAAATTGGTACCAGAAGAGTGGGGTATTGCTGTGACAGACCTGACCTTGGTGTTTTGGGGAAGGATTGTGGAGGCGTTTGGAACTTTGGGCTGGGAAGATCATTGAATGCTTAAAGATCATTGCTGTGGAGCTTGGAGCAGTTTTGCTGAAGGAGTTGTAGAAGATGGAGGCCTGGCTTGTGAAGTTTCAAAGGGAAGCAGAAATCATCAGGACTGTGTAATCTGTGGGTTCTGGTCAGCTGGGGCTGGAGAATCAGCTGTAAGTAACAAGAGACCAGAACCTGA
Source organism: Rhizomys pruinosus (assembly GCA_009823505.1). NCBI lineage: Eukaryota > Metazoa > Chordata > Mammalia > Rodentia > Spalacidae > Rhizomys > Rhizomys pruinosus. The sequence continues at coordinate 725,067 of VZQC01009708.1, forward strand.
AGTGAAACTTTTGTGGTACTGGGGCAATTGATGCTGGTTAGCTGGGGCTGAAAAATCAGCTGTAAGTAACAAGAGACCAGCATCACTGAGGTGAAATCTTCTGGGGAGAATATCTTCAAGGTCAGCACACAGAAGCTGTGACCCAGAAAGGGCCTGAGCCTCCATCTCGAGCCAGAAGCCGGACTTGGTAACGTGTAAGAGTCTCCTATATGGTTCCGGTGTTGAAATTTGAGGGGGTCACAGAGAGCAGCCGAGGCTTGGCACTGTGAGAGGTCAGGAAAGACCATTGGTGGAAGTGCACCTCGGTTGCTGTGAAGACCCCAGGATTGCAGGGGTCATGGAGAGAAGCTGAGGCTTTGCACCAGGAGAGGTCAGAAGAGACCATTGGTGAAGGTGCTGCCTCAGTTTCAGTAGCGACCCCAGCTTTTTGGAGATGCCGGTACCCTGGGACGACCACCAAGAGCAGCGGTAGGTGTAGAATGGAGTCGGCCTGGGCCTGCGAGATGAGTGTGCCACGGACGGCAGAGTCGGAGAGGGGGAGCTGCCGAGACCCTTTGGAGCCCAGAAGATCGTGAGTGAATCCCAGGTGTCCAGCCTTGAGCTACTTTGCTGGACTTAGGTTTTGTTTGAGAGTGCCTGATTCTTCCCTTTGAAATAAGACAGTACTTGTTTTGGATTTTACAGCAGCCCACAGTTAAGAGACTTTTAATAGACTGTGAACTTTTAAGTGTTTGGACATTTTAAGGACTGTGGGGCTTTTAAGGTTGTACTGTCTTAGGTTGTGATTAATGTTAACATCATACTTTGGGGATAAGATCTGGAAAGGTGGTGGTTTAATAGTGATGTGTTTTGTGTGTCAAGTTGACAAGGGGTCAATTGCGCTCGATAGCGTTAGTGTCAACTTGACACACCTGGGTTGAGGGAGCCTCAGGTGGGGAATTGTCTCCATTGGATTGGCCTGTGGCCACATCTGTGGAGTATTGTCTTAATGGTCGAACAGTGTGGGAGGGCCCAGCCCAAAAGAGTTGTGCCACCCTGGGCAGGTTGTTGTGTACTGTATAAGAAGGCAGGCTGGGCATGAGCCCGGGAGCAAGCCAGTGAACAGCATTCCTCCATGGCCTGTGCTTCAGCTCCTGCCTCCAGGTTCCTGCCCTGAGTTCTTGCCTTGGTCTCCCTGAGTGATGAACTGTGACCCAGGAGATATAAGCTGAATAAACCCTTTCCTCCCCAAGTTGGTGTCAGTCAGAGCGTTTTGTCACAGCAACGGAAGACAAACTAGAACACCAGGGTACTGTGAATTTGTCCTCCTAGACATTGTCCATTGATCCTTGACCTCTCTGTGAAGTGTTGATCAGATTTGTGTCACTCAGAAGATAAAGAACTCACAATGCCTCCTCATAGCCTGGTGACAGTCTTGAGCCCTGGAAGTGTGGTATCAATGGGGTTGTTCAGGGAATTGCTTAACTGTTACCAGTCCTGCCCCAGGAGGTTCATCTAGGAGGTTTGGCCCAATCTCCCCCATACCTAGAGCACAGCCAATGTCATTCTTTAGCCTGGAATTCTTTTGATCCCTGGTGAGGAACACCTCCTGTCAACTAGATCTGACCCCACTGTGACAGGCTTTCTGTTCCTGGACAGTAGGAATCTAGGGGCGGGATTTGCTCAAATCCAGGAGCTGTATCAATAGTGGCCTCCTTTTGCTATGTGTCCCTGGAAAACACTGGCAGTTTGGCCTGCAGAATCAGGGGCTCTCCTTGGAAATGTTAGGTCTGGCCAAAGCCAGAGCTCCACTCTGATTTCCGCAACCATTCACCCAGGAAGTGACAAGCAGTGCAGGCACAGAAGATGCTTCTCCTTCTGAAGGAGCTCCAGAGCGCATGGTCAGTTATACCAGTGTGTCAATGCAGGCCCAAAGTCTTCCTGCTGGCACGTTAAAATTTTTCCTGACAAGAAGTGTAGGAAGTGGACTAGATAGTGTCTGCCCCTGCCACCCAGGCCCAGATGTTCCTGGAACCTCATGGGCAATCCAAGGAACCAATGGCTTTCCTTGTTCCCTCAAATCCTGGAACCTTGAGGAATTTCACCTTTTAGGAGGATCCCTCACTTACATCCAGGACCTTGGAGAGATATACTTTCTGCTTATAGGCAGGAAAACTTTCTCCCTGTCACCGAGGTCAAGTATTCCCCCATGGTCCAAGGACCCAGATTTAAAGATCATATTGTTTTCTCTATCCTTGAGACTGAATGCAGAGTAATCCATTTTTAATTTCCCAGAAATATCTACCCATCCTTCTTAGTTTTATTATATTTTTTCTTAATTAATTATGTAATTAACTTATTTATACATTTTTAATGGTAGGGAGCACATCCACGATGATATTGTTTCCCTTTTCCTCCAAACAGAAAGCAGAGTAAACCATGTTTAATTTCCCAGATATATCTACCGGTCCTTCCTAATTTTATTTTTCTACTTACTTACTTAATAAATTATTTAATATTAGGAGGCAAGGCTTCTCTCTCTACTTAGGAAAGATTTCTTTTGAGAGGTAGTTGTTCCTGAGCCTGTGCTGACTTACCCCAATAATTTAGAGGACCCAATGAGAAACCAGTCCTAGGGGTAGGTTTTTCAAGAAAGGCTTCTAAGGCACTTCCAGTTTGAGGAATATAGATGGTCGGTGTGGAGGCTGCTTGGAAATCATAAGATATCAGGGTACTGAGAAAGTATACTTCTAAACACTGTCCTTGGATCCCTGGGCTCTCTGCGAAGGGTCAGTCAGATTTGTGAAGCTCAGAAAGTAAGGACCCTCACAATGCCTCCTCGTAGCCTGGTGACAGTCTGCAGCCCAGGAGGTTTGGTGGCAATGGGATTCTACATTGATGTGTTTTTCCCCTTTTCATGAGTCTGAAGGCAGCGAAACCTTATTTATTTTACAAGAAAGTTTTCTCTGACCTTCCTTTTTAAAATAATATTCATTAATTTAATTTAATTAGGTATCTATTTTTTATTTAGTTGGCTTTTTTGTTTGGTTATTTATTTATTTATTTATTTATTTATTTATTTATTTATTTATTTATTATTTGGAGGCTGGGCTTTTTCTGTATTTACTAAGATTTGTTTTGGGCGGTCACTGTCAGTGCCCATGTGCTGCCTTATCTGGAATCCTAAAAGGTCCAAAGAGAAACCCATTCCTGGGGTAGGATTTCTTAGAAAGTTTTTTAAGGTAGTTCCAGTTGGTGGAAGATGGTTGGTGTGGAGGCCACCTGGAAATCAGTGGGGAGACAGGTATTGAAAAACCCTGCTTTCCTGGTCTCTGGACCTTGACCCCTGTCCTCTCTGTGAAGGGCTACTCAGGTTTGTGTTGCTGGGAAGGTATGGACCTCAATACGTCTCCAGGTATCCTGGTGACAGTCTGCAGCCAAGGAGTTGTGGTGGCAATGTGGTTGGTCTGGGGATAGCTTAACTGCATCCAGTCCTTGATCAACTGCCAGAATTTGCATCAGGAATGGCCTCATTTTGGTTATGTGTCTCTTGAAAACATGGCCAGCTTGGCTTGCAGAACCAGCTCTCCAAGATAAGGAATGAGGGATTTTACCTGGAGCCAGAGGGCCGCTCTGATTTCAACAGCCATGCACCCAAGAAGAGGCCAACAGAACCAGATTATCCTTCTACCGGAACTCCAGGGCGCAGGGTTGGTTGTGCAAGCTTCCCAGTGCAGGCACAATGCCCTGGCGGTGGCACCCACCAGCTCCTGGGAACCTGACAGATCCCTGCCTCGCCCTGGAGTCTCATGGCTGATGCATGCCCAGAACAGTAGAGGCACCAGGATAAATTCTGCTGGGTTCTTCTGACAGCGTGGGAACTTGTTCAGATGGAACAATTGAGACCTCATTAATTTCCTTGGCCCAAGGACGGGAACCCTGAATGCTTCAAAGAAAACCCTTTGAAGACTTAGGTCCCTGATGATATTTCACCATTAAAATTTTTTTTTATCCTGGTTTTTGTGTGGGTCTGACTGGTGGATGGAAGCACCATGGCCTGTGCTTAGGTCAGAAGGACAGAAGACAGCCGTGGAGTGGATTTTGTTCCTTCCAAATCTCCCTAGTTTGGGAGATCTTAAAATCATTCCAGGATTGTTTCCTTTGGACAGAATTGGGAGCCAAAGGCTTTTCCAATGAGACCTCAGGGAGGCTTGGCTCTTGGAGGGTTCAGGGAACACGGGACTTTGCCCAGAAGACTGGATGCAGGCTAAGGATAGTTAAAATCTGTCCTGACAAGAAGGATAGGAAGTGGACTAGACAATGTCTGCCACTGCCACCAGGCCCAGAGGTTTCTAGAACCACATGGGAAATCCAAGGAAGCAATGTCCTTCCTTGTCCATCAAAGCCTGGAGCCTGGAGAAATTTCACCAATAAAGAATGGTCTGTGGACCTAAACCTTTCCCCCCAAAAATCTCAGGATGTCAGCATCCTGACTTAGGGAATTCCTACAGTCTGCCGAGTAGTTCACAACGATGATGCCTCACTCTCACCCGGGACCCTGGAGAAATCCATTCTCTGGCCATAGGCAGGAAAACTTTCTCCCTGACACCCAGGTCAAGTATTCCCCTGTGGTCCAAGGACCTTGATTCAAGGCTAATGTGTTTCCCTTAGTGTTGAGACTGAAGGCAGAGGAAACCATTAGAAATGCCTTTGTTGTTGTTGTTGTTGTTGTTGTTGTTTTGTTGTTTGTATTATCCTGTGTTGTGTGTTGGTATGTCTGGTGGATGGAAGAGTGGATGCAGGCTGAGGATAGTTAAAATCTGTCCTGAAAAGAAAGGTAGGAAGTGGACTAGACAGCATCTGCCCCTGCCACGCAGGCCCAGAGGTTGCTAGAACTTCATGGGAAATCCAAGGAACAAATGGCCTTCCTTGTCCATCAATCCTGGATCCTGGAGGAATTTCAAAAATTATGAAGGGTCTGTGGACCTAATCGTTTCTCAAAAAAGACCTCAGGATTTCAGATTTAGGCATTTCCTCATGTCTACCCAGATGTTCAGGATAATGCCTCACCCTTACTGGGGACCCAGAAGAACTCCACTCTTTGGCCATAGGCAGGAAAACTTTCTCCCTGCCTCCCCCAGGTCAATTATTCCCAGGTGATCCAAGGACCCAGATTCTAAACTTATGTTGTTTCCCCTTTCCTTGAGATGGAAAGCAGAAGAAACCATTTTAATTTCCCAGAAAAATCTACCTGTGCTTCATAGTTTTATTTTTTTCTTAATTATTTTATTTATTTATTTATTTATCTGTCTCCATGTAGGAAATATACCTTCTGAGAGGTGATTTTCAGTGTGCCTGTGCTGCCTTACCCCAGTAATATCTAGGACCCAAAGGGAAACCTATTCCTACTGTAGGTTTTTCCAAGAAAGGTTTATAAGCTAGTTACAGGTCAAGGAATATAGATGGTTGGTTTGGAGGCTGCTTGGAAATCATCAGAGAACAGGGCACTGAGAATGTGTTCTAAACAATGTCCTTTGACCCCTGACATCTCTGTGAAGAGTCAGACAGATTTGTCATGTTCAGAAGGTAAAGATCTTACAATGCCTACACTTAGCCTGGTTACAGTCTGCAGCCTAGAAGGTGTGGTGGCAATGGCATTCCTCAGGGGATGGCTTAAATTCATCCATATGTTCCCCCTGCCAAAATTAGCTTGGAGGTTCCACCCAACCTATCACATTCCTAAAACACAGCAAAGGTCCTTCCTTTACCTTGAGTGCTTTTGATCCCTGGAGAGGAACACCTCCTGTGCACTAGAACTGACCCATTTGGGACAGGCTCTGTTGCTGGGCAGTAAGAATCTAGGTGCTGTGCTTGCTCAACCAGGAGCTGTATTAGGAGTAGCCTCCCTTTGGCTGTGTGTCCCTGAAAACATGGCCACCTTGGCCTGCCAAATCCCCTCTTTCAGACAGGGAATGAGGGGCTTTCCAGAGAGCTGCTAGGTATGGCCTAAGCCAGAGGGATGCTCTGATTTCAGCAACAATGCACCCAGCAAGTGGCAATCCAGGGCCAGCAGAAGCTGCTTCTCCTTCTAGAGGAGCTCCAGGGCCCAGGGTTGGTTTTGTAAACTTTCCATTGCAGGCACAAACCCTCGATCCTGGCACCTGCCAGCTCCTGAGAACCTGGAACAACCTTCCCTCCCCCTTGGTGTCTCACAGCTGGAGCATGCTCAGAGCAACAGCAGAGTCATGAAGCTGAGTTCTGCTGGGCTCTTCTGAGAGCATGGGATCTTGTTCAGATGGACCAACTGTGAGAATATTCTTCTCATTCTTTTCCCTGGTCCAAGGAGGGGAAACCTGAATGCTTCAATGAAAACTCTTTAGAGAATTAGATCTCTGTTGATGTTTCACCTTTAGAAATACCTTTTTTTTTATTACCCTGGGGTGTGTGTGGGTATGACTGGTGGATGGAAGGACTGGTGGATGGAAGGGAGGCTGGGCTCTTGTAAGGCACAGGGAACCGGGGAGTTTGCCAGGAAGATTGGATGGAGGCTGAGGATAGTTAAAATCTGTCCTGACAAGAAGGGTAAGAAGTGGACTAGACAGTCTGTCCCTGCCACCCAATCCCAGATGTTCTTAGAACTTCATTGAAAATCCAAGGATAAAAGAGCCTTCCTTATCCATCAAAACCTGGAGGCTAGAGGAATTTCACCAATTAGGAATGGTCTGTGGACATAAACCTTTCCCCCAAAGACCTCAGGATTTCAGCATCCTGACTTAGGGAATTTCCACAATATGTCCAGAAATTTAGGAAGATGCCTCACCCTCACCAGGGATTCTGGCGAGCTCCACTCTCTGGCCATTGGCAGGTACATTTTCTCTCTGCCACTCAAGTCAATTATTCCCCTGTGGTCCAAGGACCCAGATTCCAGGTTGATGTTGTTTCCCTTTTTCTTGAGACTGAATGCAGAGGAAACCATTTTTAATTTCTCAGAAATATCTACTTGTTCTTCATAGTTTTATTTTATTTTTCTTAATTATTTAAATAATTTATTTATCCATTTATTTATTTTTATACATTCATTATTTATTTATTGTTAGGGGGCAAGTCTCATGATGATGTTGTTGCCAATTTGCTTGAAACTCAATGCAGAGGAAACCATTTTTAATTTCCCAGAAATATCTACCTCTGTTGCTGGGCAGTAGGAATCTCAGGGTGTGGCTTGCTCAACTGCCAGGAGCTACCTTAGGAGTGGATTACATTTGTCTTTGTGTCCCTAGAAAACATGGCTAGCTTGACCTGCAGAATCTTCACTCTCAGATGGGGAATGAGGAGCTTTCCCTGGACCTGCTAGATATGGCCTATGCTAGAGGGCCTCTCTGATTTCAGCAACCATGCAAAACAGGAAATGGCAACTAAGTGGAGAAGAAGCAGCTTCTCCTTCTAGCCAAGCTCCAGGGCACAGGGTCCATTTTACAAGCTTCCCAATCTAGGCACAAGGAATGGCCTCCTTGTGTTGGCACCCACCTTCTCCTTGGAACCTTCCCTTTACCTCTTCCTCTGGGTGCCACAGGTCTTTCTCATGAGCAGAATAACAGCAGATATGTGAGGGTGATGTGTGCTGGCCTCTTCTGACAGCTTGGGAACTTGTTCAGAAGGACCGAATGAGAACTGGTCTCCTTCATTTCCCTGGCCCAAGGGTGGCCATCATGAATTCTCCCAAGGGAAACTCTTTTGGAAATTTCCATCCCAGTTGATATTTCTCCATTAGAAAATGCCTTTTTATTGGTGTTTGTTTTTGTATTTCTAGGATTTGGGGCTGTGTGGGTGTATGTCTGATAGGTGTATGGATAGAAGCTTGCCTATGCCCACCTCAGTAGGACAGAAGACAGCTGTAAAGTCCATTTTATCCTTCAAAGTGTCCATAGGAGATGAGATTAGAGAGTGGACCTAGGATGGTTTTCCATTGGCTAGACTTGGAAATCAGCAGCACCTTTTCCCACTGAGACTCCTTGGAAGCTGAACTCTTGGAGGGATCAGGGAACTGGGGAGTTTGCATTGATCACTTAGATGGATCCAGAGGACAGGCTCCTGACCAGAAGATTTGGCAGTCTATGACACAGTTTTGGCCCCTTCCACACACAAGGAGTTCTGAGATCTTCATGGTCAGTCCAAGGAACCATGTGCTTTCTCTATCAAAGCCTAGAACTGGTAGGAATTTCACTCTTAAGAAAGCTCTGTGGAACTAATTCTATCCCCCAAGAGGACCACAGGAGCTCAGCATCCTCATGTAGGGAATTCCCACAGTCCCCCCAGAAGATCAGGACAAGGCCCCACCTCCACCACTGTCACCAAGGAAGATCTTGCAGAACTCCACTCTCTCCCCCAAGGACCCTCAAATTATTTGTCCCTGGCAATCAGGTTAAATATGCCCCTGGGGTCACAAGTCAATGATTCTAGGTTGATTTTTTTTTTCCGTGTCCATGAGTTTGAAGGGAGGGGAAACCCTATTTATTTATCAACAAATATCTCCCTGACCTTCCTTTTTTATGATGTTTACTCATTTATTTCTCTCCCTGACCTTCCTTTTTTATATTTATTTATTTTGTTATTTTATTTTTATTTAGGTATCTATTTTTTATTTAGTAAGCTCACTTGTCTGGTTGGATAGTTTATGTTTTATTCAGTTATGGATTTATTTACTTATTAATTTTTTGGAGGCTGGGCTTCTGTCTGTACTTAATACTGATTTGTTCTGGGAGGTGACTGTCAGTGCCCATGTTCTGTTTTACCAGGAATCCTATAGAGGTCTCAAAGAGAAACCCATTCTTAGGGTAGGTTTTCCAAGAAAGATTTCTAAGATGGTTCTAGTTGGAGGATGGTGGTTGGTGTGGAGGCCGCCTGGAAATCAGAGGGGAGGCAGGTATTGAGAAACCCTGCCTTCCTGGACTCTGGCCCTTCACCCCTGAACTCTCTGTAAAGGGTTCCTCAGATGTGTGATGCTGGGAAGCTAATGACTTCACAGTGTCTCCAGGTAGCTTGGTCCTCATCTGCAGCTCAGAAGGTGTGATGGCAGCAGGCTTGTTCACCTGATACATTCCCTGAATCTCGACTAGCCTCCAACCCCAAATGAACATGGAGGACTGGTCAAGCCTGCCTCCTTCCTAAGAGCACAGCATTTTTAATTCATTGACCTGGAGTCCTTCTGGTCACTGGTAAAGACCTACTGGGCTCCACTGGACTTGCTGGAACAGGATTTTTGCAGCTGGGAGATAAGCCAGGGGTGGGGCTTGCTCCTCCTCATTGAAGCTGCCTCCAAAGCAGATTCCCTTTTGCTATGTGTTCCCGGAAATCATAGCCAGCCTGGCCTGCAGAACCGGGGCTCCAAGTACAGAAAGAGGGTCTTTCTCAGGAGCCAGTAGAATGGGTTAGGACAGAGGGCCACTCTGATTTAAGCAGCAGCGCACCCTGGTAGTGACACCTGAGTGCCAGCAGAAGCTGCTTGTTTCACTTGCAGCCAAGCTCCAGGATGTGCAGGGTCAGTTGTGCCAGCTTCCCATTTCAGGCACATGGAAGGCCCTCCCCTACTGGCACCTGCCTTCTCCTTGGAACCTGCCCTAAACCTCTCTTCCTCTGGGTGTCACAGGGCTGTCTCATGAGCAGAGAAACAGCAGAGGCACAAGAGTGAGGTATGCTGGCCTCTTCTGACAGCGTGGAAACTTTTTCAGATGGATCAAATGAGAACTGGTCTCCTTCATTTCCCTGACCCAAGGGTGGCCATCCTGAATTCTTCATGGGAAACTCTTCTGGAAATTTCTATACCAGTTGATATTTCTCCATTAGAAATGCCTTTTTGTTGGTGTTTGTTTTCATATTTCTAGGATTTAGGGTTGTGTGGGTGTAAGTCTGATGGGTTCATGGATGGGAGCTCAACTGTGCAAACCTCAGTAGGACAGAAGATAGCGAACAAGTCCATTTTCCTTCCAAATTTCCATAGAAGTTGAGATTAGAAAGCGTATCTAGGATGGTTTTTCAATTGGCCAGATTGGGAATTAACAGCACCTTTTCCTACAGAGACCCCTTGAAGGCTGAGCTCTTGGAGGGATCACAGAACTGGGGAGTATGCAGGGACAGCTTGGATGCAGTCTGAGGACAGCTCTCACCTCTCCTGGCCAGAAGACTTGGAAGTCCATGACACATTGTCTGCCCCTTCCACCCAAAAACAAGAATTCTGAGATCTTCATCATTAGTCCAAGGAACCAAGGGCTTTCTCTATCAAAGCCTGGAGCCTGAAGGAATTTCACTCTTAGGAAGGCTCTGTGGACCTAATCCTGTCCCCCAAGAGAATCTCAGGAACTCAACATACTGACTTAGGGAATTCCCACAGTCCCTCCAGAAGATCAGGACCAGGCCCCACTTCCACTAGTATCACCAAGGAAGATCCTGCAGAACTCCACTATCTCCCCCAAGGACCCTCAAATTTCTTCCTGGCAACAAGGTCAAATATGTCACTGGGGTCAATGTTTGCTGATTCAAGGTTGATTTTTTTCCCTTTCCATGAGTTTGAAGGCAAGGAAAACCCTATATTTTTTCCAAGAAAGATCTCTGTGACCATCTTTTTTTCAAATTTATTTATTTATTTATTTATTTTTAGGTCAAATGTGCCCCTGGGGTCACAGGTTTCTGATTCTAGGTTGATATTGTTTCCCACATCCTTGAATTTGAAGGGAGGGAAAAACCTATTTTTCTTTCCAAGATAGATCTCTCTGACTTTATTTATTTATTTATATTTAGGCATCTATTTTTTATTTAGTTGGCTCATTTTTTGGCTGATTAGTTTATAATTTATTTATTTATTTATTTATTTATTTATTTATTTATTATTTGGAGGCTGGGCTTCTGTGTATACTTACTATAGATTTGTTCTGGGAGGTCACTGTCAGTGCCCACGTGCTGCCTTACCTGGAATACTATAGAGGTCCCAAAGAGAAACCCATTCCTGGTGTAGGATTTCGTAGAAAGTTTATTAAGGCAGTTCCAGTTGGAGGAAGATGGTTGGTGTAGAGGCCGCCAGGAAATCAGAGGGGAGGCAGGTATTGAGAAACCCTACCTTCCTGGACTCTGGCTCTTGACCCCTGACAGTCTCTGTGAAGGGTTCCTCGGGTTTGTGTTGCTGAGAAGGTAATGACCTCACAATATCTCGAGGTAGCCTGGTGTCCATCTACAGCCCAGAAGGTGTGGGGGCAACGGTTTTGTTCAGCTCATACCTTCCCTGAATCAAGACCAGTCTCAAATGCCAAATGAGCATGGAAGATTGGCCAAGCCTGTTTCTTTCCTAGAGCACAACCTGTGTCATTCCTTGCCCTGGAGTCCTTCTGACAACTTGTAAAGGGGTCCACTGGAGCTGATGTTGCTGGGAGAGGCTCTTTGCCACTGGGAGGTAGGAATCCAGGAGTTGGGATTGTTCATCCTCCTGGAGCTGCCTCCAGAGCAGACTCCTTTTTGCTATGTATTCCTGTAAATCATGGTCATCTTGGCATGCAGACCTGGGGCTCTAAGATTGGAAAGAAGGGCTTTAGGTTGAGGTGCTAGATATGGCCTATTCCTAAGGGCTGCTCTGGTTTTTGCATTGGTAAAGCCAGGAAGTGGCACAGGAGTGTAAACTGAAGCTGCTTGCTTCCACTTGTAGCCAAGGTCCAGCAATCCCTGTTGGTTGTGTCTGCTTCCCAGTCCAGGTACATGGCCCTCCTTCAGCTGGCATCAGCAGTCTCCTCCTAACACCCCTCCCCTTTTTTTCTGCAGGAATCATGCATCTAGAGCATGTGCAGAGCAACACAGAGTTGGATGGGTGAGCTGTGCTTGGCTCTTCTGACTGTGTGGGGACTTGTTTAGATGGACCAACTGAGAAGTGGCTTCCTTCATTTATTTGGCCAGAGTGTGGGCTTCCTGAATTTTTCAAGAGAAAATCTTTGAAATTTTGGTCAGAGTTGATATTTCTCTATTAGATATACATTTTTATTTTTGTTTGGATTTGTATTTTTAGGATCTTGCGTTGTGTGGTTATGCGTGATGGTTGGATGGATGGACCTTGTTCTGTGCTCAAGTCAGTAGGACAGAAGTCAGTCATGGAGTCCATTTTTTCCTTCAGATTCTCCCTAGGACATGAGATCAGAAACTGTACCTAGGCTGGTGCTGATCTGCAGCCTAGAATGTTAGGGGCTAGTGGGAATGGTCCCATGATACGTTACCTGAATCCAAAGTGGCCCCCAACCACAAATTAACATTTAGTTTTGACCAAGCCTGCTTCATTCTTAAAGCGCAGCCTCTGTCATTGTTATGTTTGGAGTTCTTCTAGTCCCTGGCTTGGAGTCCCAAGTGTCCACTAAAAGTAAACTTGTTAGTACAGGCTGTCAATGGGTCTGAGGTCTGTATCCTCTGACCATGGGACCTTTTTGTAATTCCTGTTTCTCAGAGAGGACATCACATACCAAATGCAGTAAACAATTTTGCTGCATCCAAATTAGTGAGTGTCAGATTGTTTCTTTGCATCAGATCTATACCTTTGCACAAGGGGAAAGGGACATTTGCCTTCTACCTTTATGTGCCCTAAACGTGTGACTCAAAGTGTTTGAGAGGACTTATCAGTCCATGGAAAGCTCATATCTACCTCTTCTATAGAGAACCCTCAATCTATGATTTCTCCTGAAAGGAGCATCAGTAATTATCCTTCTGCACCCAAGGACCTGTTTTATCATCCTGACAGGGAAGTGAGAATAGTCTCCTTTACTGAAGGTGAGATCATTCAATTTCCTATGCTCGGAGGGTACCAGAAATATTGCCATTATGACAAAAAGGCCTCAGACTTCTCTGTTCTAAGAAGACAGCTTTTTTATTCCAAAGCCTAAAGATATATCAGACCATCCTTTTGTCCCTGTTGTGAAGGGGATTCAGACTTAAACAGTTATTCACGTATATCTCAGAATTTCACCATCTTACCAGGGGATCTCAATGTTTCCTACTATTTCCAAGAGAACTCTCATATTCCCCCTTTGAAGAAAGGGGCTTCAGACATTCAGCCTCTCTCAAGAGAAGCCTGAGACTTATGCACTCACTACATAAAGATTCCTAGTATAGTCCCTTTATGCCCAGGAGCCCTTACACATTAATCTTCTGTCCAATTGTACAGTAGATCTCCAAATGCTGAATTAATGGTGATGTTCTTCCCTTAGTTGTTTATAAGGGAGTCATGAGTCTCCCCTATTTTTATGAGAAATGTATAAATACCCTTTACACAAGAAGAAGAAGATTTCAGATTCCCTTTATAACAAATATAAGGTCTGTGAGAACACTTTAAATAAACTATATTAAATTTGAAAATCTAAAAGAATCAGATGAATTTCTTTTTAAAACTTTTTTTGCCAATGTTTTATTGAAGCTCTGTGCATTTCATACAAAATTACATAATGAATTTCTGAAAGCATGGGTAGCACCAAAGGTTAACCAAGAAGAGATCAACAGCTGGAACAAACTTGTAACAAATAAGGAAATTGAAACAGTAATACAAAACCTCCCAACTAAAAAATGCTCAGGCACAGATGGGTTTATGGCAGAATTCTATATGGCTTTGAAAGAGGGCATACAACTATTATTACTCAAATTACTTAAAAGGATAGAAACAGAGGGAAATCTCCCAAATTCCTTCTATGAAGCCAGCATCACCCTAATACCAAAACCAGGCAAAGACCCAACCAAAAAGGAAAACTATAGACTTATTTCATTAATGAACATAAATGCAAAATTTCTCAACAAAATTCTGGCAAACTGCATACAGGCATACATCAAAAAGTTCATATACCATGATGAAAATGGATTTATTCCAGAGTTTCAGGGATGGTTCAACATTTGTAAGTCAATAAATGTTATAAAGCACATAAACAAACTGAAATACCAAAACCACATGGTCATCTCAACTGTTGCAAAAAGGCCTTTGATAATATTCAACATGCGTTCATGCTTAAAGTCCTGGAGGGAACATTCCTCAACATAATTAAAGCCATATACAACAAACCCACAGCCAACATTATCCTATATAGGGAAAAATAAGAAGCATTCCCTTTAAAGTCAGGAACCCAGCAAGGCTGAACACTCTCTCCACTATTTCTTTATATAGTGCTTGAAACTTTTGCTAGAGCAATGAGACAAGAAAAGGAAATTAAAGAATTATGAATTAGAAAAGAGGAGGTCAAGATATCCCCTTTTTCAGATGACATGACGGTATCCCTAAGCGACATGAAAAATACCACGAAAAACTCCTAGAAATGATTAACAGTTTCAGTAAAGTGGCAGGTTACAAAATTAATCTGGAAAAATGAGTAGCTTTTCTTTATGCCAACAACAAACAATTGGAGAAGGAATACAGGGAAGCTACTCACAATAGCTTCAAAATATTATCTTAGAACAAACCTGACCAAAACCACTAAAGATCTCTATAATGAAAATTTTAAATCCTTGAAGAAGGAGACTGAAGAAAACACCAGAAGATGGAAAGACCTCCCATGCTCATGGACTGGAAGAATGAATATTGTAAAAATGGCCATCCTACACAAACTAATATATCGATTAAATGTAATCCAAATCCAAATCCCCATGAGTTTCTTCAAAGATTTAGAAAAAAATCCTAAAATTCATATGGAAGAACAAAACACCCTGGATAGGTAAAGAAACCCTCAGCAAAAAGAGAAATGCAGGGGGAATTATTCTAGCAGACTTCAAATTATATTATAGGGCTATAATCATAAAATCACTATGGTACTGACACAAAGACAGACTTGTATGTCAGTGGAACAAAATTGAAGATCCAAACTTGGGCACATGCAATTTCAGCCACGTAATATTTGACAAAGGGGCCAATAAATTTTAACAGAGGAAAGACACTATCTTCAGCGAATGGTGCTAGAAAAACTTGATAACCACTTGTAGAACAGAACTAAAACCCTACATTTCACCCTCTACAAAAATCAACTCCAAATGGATCAAAGACCTCAATGTGAAACCTGAAACTCTGAAAACTATAGATAAAAACATTGGAAGTGCCAGTGCTGGTTGTGCACACTGGTATTATTTGCTGAAAGAGGAAGAGGCACGAGGATCTGGAGTTCAAGGGCAGCCTGGGCTACATAGTTTAAAAAAAAAACATTGGAAGTAACCTACAAGATATATGGGCAGGGAAAAACTTTCTAAATCAGACAGCAGAAAATAAGGTCAACAATTCACAAAGGGAAACTCATTAATCTCAAAAGCTTCTGAACAGCAAAAGAAACAATCAAAGAAGTGAAGAGAAAACCCACAGAGTGGGAGTAAATCTTCACTAGTGAGAAATCTGAGAGAGGTTTAACAACCAGAGTATATTAATTACTCAAAAAAAAAAAAAACACAAAGGATCAAGAAAATAAATGACCCAATCAAAAGATGGAGGAAAGAGCTGAACAAAGACTTGACAAATGAAGAAGATGGCTGAGAAACATCTTAAAAAGTGTTCAACATTGCTAGTATTAAGGAAATTCAACTTAAAAGCAATTTTTAGATTTCATCTTACCCCTGTAAGACTGACTATGATCCAGTAAATAAAGGATACCAAATGCTGGAGAGGCTGTGGGAAAGGGGAGCACTCATTCTCTGCTGGTGGGAAAGGAAACTCATGCAACCCCTATGGAAAGCAGTGTGGAGAACTCTTAAGACTCAAAATGAACCTACCACCTGACCCAGTCATACCACTCCTGGGTATATACCCAAAAGAATCGTAGTATTGCAGAGACATATGCACAACCATGCTTATTGCAGCTCTTTTCACAATAATAAAAAGCTTGAACCAACCCAGGTTTCCCTCTACTGATGAGTAGATAATGAAAATGTGGTACATCTACACAATGGAGTTCTACGTAGAGGTAAAGAAAGATGACATCATGAAATTTGCAGGTCAATGGATAGAATTAGAAATGGTTATGCTAAGTGAAGTAACACAGAACCAGAAAAACAAACATATGTTCTCCCTCATTTGTGGATCCTAGCACCAAATCCTTATATGAGTAATTTTTTAGTAAAAACAATACCATATGCTACTAAGGACATAGCTTAAAGTTCATGTCTGTAAGAACTAAGATTTATGAGAAAGAATAAATCTCTTTTTAAATATATTAATAAAAGAAGAGCCCAATGCTTCAGGTACAAACTACCTTAACTCTATTGTTTTTAGTTTTGCTCTGAAGGTAGCCTATGAACTATTTTGTTTATTGTTATGTTTGTTATTGGTTTAATTATAAGCTACAACTTTCTTTTCATTCAGAATATAAACAACCAAAAATATATGCTCTGTTTTGTCTTGAAATAAAAAATAAATATTACAGAAATTAAAAATTTATTCGAAGTGTTTGTTAATAAATGTTAAGAGTCTCCATGTAAAATACCAAGTATTTGTCTTAATAATTAATATTTTAATTTAATAATCAAAATTAATATTATAATGTATGTTACAACATGATCCAGGTCATAAAAGCAGACATGAAATAGTCTTTCCAGAATTAAGGAGAAGGTGAGAAACCATGTTCCAAATCCTGTGATTATTTTGAGGACATTCCTCATTCTTCCCCGAAGCCTGTCAGGTCATTGTTCCAACATAAATCTCCCAGGATTCCCCATCAGACAGTCAAAGAATAGTTGAGAACCAAGCTAAGTGCCTTGTCCTGGTGAGCTTACTGTGCTTGTGACAGGGGAGACAGCAGGCGAACAGGGATATCAACACACCTAAGGAGGCATGACTTTCATACCAAGAACTCTAAGAGGGACAAGGACGGGGTAGACAGGTTCAGAAGAAAGCACTGGTGTAGCAGACTTATGATGAGGCCTGGGAAGGGTCCTAGATAGAAACTAGACTGTGAACCTTTAATGTGGAAATTTCCCTGCCCATTAAGGTAATCACCATTTTTCCCCTTAGTGTAAATCTCAGTTCTTCATTCTTTAATTTTAAAGGAAGTACTTAGTGTTGTCGAATCCATGGGAGACAGGTGTCTTAGCTTCTCTATTGCTGTGATAAACATGTTGATCACTACCAACTTGAGGAAGAAAATGATTATTTAGCTTATATCTCCTAAGTCACAGTTCATCACTGAGGGAGCCCAAGGTAGGAACTCAGGCAGGAACCTGGAGGCACCAGCTGAAGCACAGGCAGTGAAAACACACTTCTCATTGGCTTGCTCCTGTGGCCCATTCTCAGCCTGCTTTCTTATACAAAACACAACAATCTGCCCAGGGTTGGCACCACCCACAGTGGGCTGAGCCCTCCCACATCACTCAACAATCAAGACAATACTCCACAGACATGGCCACAGACCACTGCAATGGAAGCAATTCCCCAATTGAGGCTTCCTCAACCCAGGTGTGTCACGTTGACAACCAAAGCTATCCTGAACAACAGGGTAAGTTCTCTTTTTAGGAGAGATACACTTGGAGGAGTAAGTTTTGGTAGATGCAGTTATTCGTTGCCTCCTGGCCATCACAACGTGTCACAGTCTCCAAAAGAGATGGAATGAGTCAAGGGGTACATTTTTCCAGGGAGATATTTAAAAAGAGATGGATCGATGGAGAACTTAGTTTCTAAAGCTGAAAGCTACTAGGGAAGCCTCAGTGGATGGAGAAATTGCTGACCCTTGTCTTCCTTGAGTCCGTTACTTTTACCTTCTCCTCTGGAGACTCTTCGCTCAGTGGTATGAGGCTCCAAATTTTAGAGGTCACATTGCCTCCACATCTCCCCTTGGCAACTTCGGAAGCCAAGGTCCATGCTGTGGAGACAGTCAAGAGAACATGATACCTCCACTCTCCCAGACCTCAGCCATAAAAAGCAGCGGGGTCCTCAGCACCATGTCTCATTCCCCAAATGTAGCCTGTGTCCTTCTCTTGGCTGTGGAGAGTCTGCTGCTTCATGAGGGTCGCCTCCACTCAACTGGGGCTGAGCTTGTAGGCAGAGGCTTTTCTTGAGCAGTGGTTCTGCAAATGCTTTGAGAGCTTTCGCCCTTGAGCTCTGCAAAGCTAAAAGACCTGGTCAGCTTGGCCTTCGTAGTGGCACAGGTACCACAGTGACTTTTCAATGCTATAGGAGGGACCTGTGGGTTTCACATGATGGAACTTGGTTCTCTGTTTAGGGCTCTAGTGAACCTAGGTAATGCCACTTTCCACAGGTATCGGGTTGTAATTCCATTACTGCAGGAGCACTGAACATAGTGCAGAGGCTTGTGAGTTAGGAATCCTGGATGCTTCTGGCTCATTGTGAGCTTCTAAGAGGGAGAAACTGAGAACTGGCTCATTTATTTCCCTTGTAAATGAGAGGGAGTAAAGAATTCTACAAATGAAACTGGTTTGTAAGATTAAAATCCAAAGGTTTTCTTAAATCATATGTAAAAATTTATTTTTCTTGTGTGTGTGTGTGTGTGTGTGTGTGTGTGTGTTTGTGTGTGTGTGTGTATGATGGATGTCTATAGAGGGCCATGTACTCATGTGTGCAGGTCAGAAGACAAATGTGTTAAAATAAGAAATAAAATATTTTGCTTGAGGATTGACTTCAGTCATAGCTTGGGCAACCAGAGCCTTTAACCTCTGAGTAATCTTGGAGGCCCTGGCTTCTTAGTCTAAAGCAAATGTACATGGTTATTTTTTCTTAGTAGTGACTGATTACCTTTTAAATTTGCTGTCTTCTGTTTTCATAATGATTTCTCCATTTATGATTGTTTGCATATGTATAGTATATGGATATAAAATCAAAGCTATATATACATATAAAAACAAAATATATAAACACTGAAATCTGCAAGAGTAGATGGAAAGATTCTCTTCTGAAGAGACTAACGATGTGTAGAAAATCTTGTTACTCAGCTGCTGTGAGTTCATGGGGGCAGCAGTGCTGTCATGTCCAGAAACCAGCATTGCACAGCCTCCTCCCACTCGATCCCCTTCCTCTGTCTCCCTCTCCTTCTTGGCCATTATGAAATGAACAGCTTAACCCCGCCTTTTGCTCCCCCCATTGTGGTCTCTCTCAGCACAATCCCAGAGCAGTGGGGCCATGTGACCATGGATGGAAACCTTGGAAACCACAAGCCAAGAAAAAAACTTCCCTATTTTCAAGCTTAATTTCTCCAGTATTCTTTCAATAGTGACAGAAAGCTAACCATCCCACTACTTTACAAAATTATAACATGAGTAACAGAAATAATTATCCACATCTCTACTTTCCTTTCCCTCTAACTCTTTGGAAGGTGTGATATTGTCTTATATATACAATTTCATGCCAGTATGTAACCCTTGTGGTTGGCTTACTCTTTTCAGATCAGTTTTATAAAGATTAATCAATAGATTGTTTTTATTTCTTATATTAGGTCTGGGTATAGGATACCACCTACTGGGTGTAATTGTGGCTATTTTCTGGAACTGACCACAATGGGCAGTAGTCACACAGACATTTTGTAGGAACATAAGTCTTCATTTCATTGCAATAAATGTTCAGAAGGGCAGTCATTGGTTTGCACAGAAGTTGCATGTTCAATTATGGAAGGAAACTGCAAAATTGTTTGGAATGGGCATTATATTTTACAACCCCATCAACAATATACAAATGAAAACACTTTTTCACTTTGTTCCATTTTTGATATATTGTATTTTGGGAGGGAGTGTGTGTGAGAGCTACTTTAATATATATATATATATATATATATATATATATATATATAGTAATATCTTCTCTTTTTTATATCTTTTCTTAATGTTAATTTTATACTCCCTGTTATCTGACAATACTATGCATATTCTTGCACTTACTTATTTTTCTTTATATGTTATTGAATTTGTGTGTATTTCATACCAACATCTTAAACATCTTTATCCCTCTCTGCTTAACAATACCCTTCCAGAGTCCCCACTGGATATCATGCATTACTTGCATTTATGTTAAGGCCTACTAAGTCAAGTTAGCGTCCCCTGACATCCCACAGTGCAAGCTCATCCACAGGACAGAATCTACTCAGCCCATCTAGAGTCACTCATTTAAAGAAGATCAGCAATGCTTCACCCTGTAGTAATCACCTGCTCAATACTTCTTCACATAACATGGGGCCTGGTGCCCTTTTTCACAGTTCTGTGCTTGATTTTGCTCTACATGCATTTGCATGAATCTTGCGTATGCCTGATCATTGCTCTAAGTTCATATGAGCAAGAACCCTGGAGTTCGTAAGACCCTATTTGGTCATGCACATCCTACCCTGGTGTTTACAGTCTTTCTGTTCAGTCTTCTGGAATGCTCTCTGAGCCCTGGGTTCATTGCCCTCTGTTGCGTGACAAAGCTTCATTGATGAGCATTGAGAGCTGTGTTAGTATTCTCTGTACCCCTTGTTCTTCTATGCTCCCTGAGTTTTAGGTAGAGAGTTTCCTTTGTGGATGAGTGACATCGTGTTGGGCATTTCACAGACACTTTATCTCTGTGTGTGACCAGTTGTGGAGCTCTATAATAATCTCTGTTGCAAAGAAGCTTTTTGTAGAGTAGTGACTGGCATAGTTCTCTGTAAATTATCTTTAAAATTTCATATTTAGCACAAATTTAGAAATTACATTTGTCTAAGTCCGTAACAGTCTTGGGGTTTTCTTTAAGATCTCTGACCTCTCCAACCATGTGTATTTTGTGTATTTGTCTATATTTACATAATCACACATGACTTCCTTCCCACTGAATGGGATTAAGGTATAATTTTACCTAATTTGGTACCCATTGATTACCTTCAAGATAAAAGTGACACTACTGCCCCAATATGGTTTGCTGTGCTGGTCATTGTTGTGGTTATTGTGCATTATAGCTGGGGTTGGACCATTGATAGATGTTTTCCCTTAGGAACTTGGATGTGTTCTCCAAAACCATGACAGCCATCTTTCAGGGAAGTGGCTTCCAGCTCCATTGCTCCAAGTCCTCTATCTCAGGTATGTCTTGTCTTCAGCAATAACTTATTACCTTCAAGTTCTGGGAAACAATGAAGTGCTGAGGCAATAGCCTATGTCATTTTTGGAGTCTCTTAGACTACCCTGGACAACAATTCAAAGGGAATTTTCACCTTCCTGCTTCCTGGCTCTGTTTATTGTTATGGAGCCTTCAGCTATACACATGGACTCATGTAGAGATGTGTGTGGAATTTTCAGTAGCTTTTTGAACTAATATGTTTCCGTCTTGTTTGGTGCTTTTTTCATGAGATAGGCATTATTTATCTCTCTTCTATATCTCTCTGTCTACTTTCTCCTGAGTTAAATTATCCCTATTTTTGTATCTCACCCTTGATAATACCTGTCTCCTGTGGTTCCCCCTCTCAAGTTCCTTCTTCCTCTTTATTCTCATAGGTCCTTGTATAACCCTCCCTACCCCTTCCCATTTAAATACTCCATCAGCTGAGGGACACAGGTTGCATCCATTTCTTAACTATTGTGAAATGAGCAGCAATAAACATGAATGTACAAGTGACTGTTGAAGATATGTCCTTTGGGTAATATGCCAATGAGTTTTTTAACTGAGATATATGGTAGGCCCATTTTTATTACTTTTTTTTTTTGGTGTTTCTGAGACACAGTCTCCCTATAGCCCCAGGTTGTCCTGGAACTCACTCTGTAGACCAGGCTAGCCTTGAACTCACAGAGATCCACCTGCCTCTGCCTTCCAAGTGCTAGGATTAAAGGTATGCAACACCATGCCTGGTTTTTTAGGTTTTTTTTTTAAAGGAGTTCTCCACACTTTTTTTTTCAACCAAACTCAGTCATCAGTGAAAGAGAGTTCCCATTTCCCCATATCCTGTCCAGTGTTTGGTGTGATTTGTTTTCTTGATCTTAGCCAGTCTGACTGGGATAAGAGAAAATCTTAAAGTGGTTTTAATTTCCATTTTCCTAATTACTAAAAATGTTGAACACTCTCTAAGGTGTTCCTTGTCATCTTTATTTCCTTTTAGGAGAACTCTCTACTCAGATATGTATCTCATCTTTTAATTGCATTATTTTTTCTTGATTTTTTGGATTCTTTATATATTCTGGATTTGAAACTGCTGTCAGATGTGTTCCTGGTAAAGATTTTCTCCTACTGTGAGGGTTTTCTGTTCACTTCCTTGGTTGTTGTTGCTTTTTTTCTTTTGCTTACAAAAGCTTTTTAGTTTAATGAGATCCTACTTGTGGTTGTTGACCTTAACTCCTGAAAAACTGATTTAGAATGTCCTTTCTTATACCTATATCATCTATAGTACTGACTATGTTTTCTTCTAGTAGATTAAGATTTTCAGGTTTCACATGAAACTTTGATTCATTTGGCTTTGACTTGCATGCAACGTGAGGGATAAGGGTCTGGTTTCATTCTTCTACAGGTACAGATACAATGATCCCAACACTTTTGCTGAAGATGCTTTCTTTCCTCCAGTGTGAGTTCTTGACACCTTTGCAGAACACCAGGAAGCTGAAGTTGCATGCACTCATTTTTCGAGTATTCTAGTGATCTATCTGTCTGTTTTGTGTCAGTAGCTTTTAAGATTATAACTCTGTAATATGGTTTGATATCTGGAATGGTAATCTCATCATTGTTCTTTGTGCTCAGGATTGCTTTGACTATCTAGGTTCTTTTGTGATTCATTACAAATTTCAGGATTTTTTTCCTAATTCTTTGAAGAACTTTATGGAGATTTTTATTGTGATTGCTTTGAATCTATAGATTGCTTCTGGTCATTTTCATAAAATTAATTCTTCCAATCTATGAGCATGGGAGGTCCTTTCCATCTCATGGTGTCTCCCTCAGTTTTCTTCACTCATTTAAATTTTTCATTGTGGAGATCTTTAATGTCTTTGGCCAAGTTTATTCATAGATATTTTTGAGACTATTGCAAATAGGAGGCTTTTTGTGTACTCATTCTCCAATTGCTTGTTATTTGTATATAGAAAGGCTACAGATTTTGTAGATTGATTTGTAACTTGCCATTTTGCTGAAAGTATTAATCATTTCAAAGAACATTCTGGTGGAATTTTGGGATTTCTTCCTATAATATCATATAACATTCAAATAGGTGTAAGTTGACCTCTTCATTTCCAATTAGTACCTGTTTAATTGCTTTCCCCTTATTGCTCTAGCAAGAGTTTTAAGCACTATATTTAAAAAGTACTTGATGTTTCTTTTTCTAGGTCTGTGAAGAAGGTCATGGGGATTTTAATTGGGGTTTCATTGAATCTGAATATTAATTTCGGAGGATGGTAATTTTTACTATATTAACTCTTTTAATCCATGAGCATGGAAAGTCCTTACATCTTCTGTTATCTTCTTCAATCTCCTTCTTCAGGGATTTAAATTTTTCATTGTAGAGATTTTTAGTGTCTTTGGTCAGGTTTGTTCATAGATATTTTATTTTTGGAGGCTATCATGAATGTGAAGTTCTCCTTGTATTCCTTCTCCCTAAATTTCATATGAAAATAGACACCAGCTGGCCAAAGCAACCCTGAGAAAAATGAACAATGCAGGGGGGATTACTATAGCAGACTTCAAACTATATTACAGGGTTTTAATCATAAAACAGCCTGGTATTGGAACAAAAATATACCTGTAGATGAACGGAACAAAACTAAAGATACAAACTTGAGCACATGCAGGTTCAGACACCTAATTTTTGACCAAGGGGCCAAGAAGACTCAATGGAGAAAAGATAGCATCTTCAGCAAGTGGTGTTGCCATAACTGGATCATCACTTGAAGAAGAGTAAAATTAAATCCCTACCTCTCACCCTATACAAAAATCAACTCCAAATGAATCAAAGACCTCAATGTCAAACCCAAAATTCTGAAATGACAGAAGGAAACTTTGGCAGTAAGCTATAAGAAATGGGGTTAGGAAAAGACTTTCTAAATCAGACAGCAGGTGCATAAGAAATGAAGTCAATGATTGACAAGTGGGACTGTATTAAACTCACGGGCTTTTGTACAGCAAAAGAAATAATCAAAGAAGTGAAGAGAAGACCCACAGAGTGGGAGGAAATCTTCACCAGTGATGCATCTGATAGAGTATTAACATCCAGAGTATATAAATGACTCAAAAAAGAAAGGAGCAACAAAACAAATGACCCACTAAAAAGATGACCTAAAGAGCTGAACAGAGACTTCACCAATGAAGAAATAAAGATGTCCAGAAACTTCTTAAAATGTGTTCAATGTCACTAATAATTAAGGAAATGCAACTTAAAAACCACTTTAAGATTTCATCTTACTCCAGTAAGACTGGCTATGATCAAGAAAACAAAAGATACTAAAAGCTGGAGAGGTTGTGGGGAAAGGCGAACACTCATCCACTGCTGGTGGGAATGCACACTTGTACAACCACTTTTTTGTATCACTGCATAATTCTATATCTTTTGTGAATTCAGTGAGAAGTTTGTCCCTATCTTAGTTCTTTAAGTTGTTATGTAAATTCTTTGAATTTATTGATCATATTTATGATTGTTCTTTTAAAATTGTGTCCTGTGTCATCTCTAGGGAAATCTGATTGTAGAACATTTTTAGAGGAGTAGTGCTTTCTGGTGAGATCTAATTATTTTGGTTTTTCACATTATTAATTTTTAGCGTGGTTTTGGAATGTGGATTTCTTTTATTATTTTTGATTCTTATAGGAAACTCAAACCTTCCTTTGTTGAGTTGAAGTCTGATCCCACTTGTATTATCCTATACCTTGGTTGAGTGGGTATGAAATGCTGGTTGTTGTAATCTACTGGTTCTCTCTTTTGACTTTATGTTGGAGAGACCTATGGCTCCAATCGAGCTATGCAAAAGCACTCCAGAAGGGTGAAGTGTTCCTGGCTATATAGAAGCATTTCAGAAGCCACACTCAGTAATGTCATGGTCTAAGTAAAGAAGATGGCAGATGGAAGTGTTGGTCCCTACTATTAGGCAGGGAAGCAGTCTGGGGGACTGCAGTTAGTTTCAGAGCGGGGGGGGGGTTGTGTTGAGATTTGGGAAACTCACCCTGTAAATACCTGAGTCAGGGACTGTTCTGCAAATTTCTGGCCTCTTACTATGCAGTAGAGAATCCTGGCCATAAAGGCATAGGCCCCTACTAGACAATGCATTTATTTACTTTTCTTTTTTTTCAAATTTTATTTTATTTTATTTTCATATTTTCCCCTTAATTTTATATTACTCTAATATAAGAATACATAACCTCCATGCATATGCCACAGTTACAAAGTCTGAAAATAAGTGGTCAGTTAATTCTAGAGCTCCTTAAGGAATTCACATTATAACAGCATAGTTGCCTTCAGATAAAAAGAAATATAACATTAACTTTTCTCAGCTTGCCTTTCTTGGGTATTTATTTTTTGTGTGTGTTGTGTTGTGCTATCTCTTTGTGTGTGTGTGTGTGTGTGTGTGTGTGTGTGTGTGTGTGTGAGAGAGAGAGAGAGAGAGAGAGAGAGAGAGAGAGAGAGAGAGAGAGAGAGATCCTGTGTGAGCATGCATGTGTAGGTCAGAGGACACCTTGTGGCAGCTAGTAATCACATCCAACTATGCACAGCTTGTTGGTAAAACTCAAATTGTTGACATTAGTGGCAAGTGCCTTTATCCTGTAAGCCAAATGCTCACCAGCTTAATTTATCAGGTTTAGAATAATAATGCCTTTAATATTATGTCTGAAAGCAGTTTTAATTTTATTTTATCCATTGTGATATGCATGCTATTTGTTTTTATTTTTGAAAGAGCTCTTCCTGTAACCCCAGGCTGGCCTTATGCTCCATAATTAGAAAAGATAATCTTCAATTCCTGATCCTCCTGTCTCCACCCAGTGGCAGAATGACAGTCATGTACTACCATGTTTTGTGTATATAGTGCTGGGGATTGAACACAGTGCTTCTGCCTGCTGGGTAAGTACTGTAACAACTGAGCCATAGGAACATTGTCTTTGCATGCATTAAATTAGAGTAGATACTCTGTAGAGAAATTTTTCTTTGACTTTCTCCCTTTCCAAATGTCTTTGTTCCTGAAGCATGTTTTCAACTCACAGTATATTCCGTTCTTCCAGCATCTTTAAAATATTGTCCCAGTTCCATTTCATCTCCATGATTTACTGAGAGAAACTTGCTGTCAATTGCATATATTTTATTTTCTCCTATGAATGTATTCTATGTCTCCTTTCAAGGTTTTCTTCATTGTGTTTAGTTCACACATATTATGATGTGTCCTTACCTGAATTTCTTGTATTTGGGGGTGATTATATTCCTTTATTTCATATTCTTCCTTCTCCTGTCACTTGGTTTATGTCTTCTGTCAAATAAGAAGTTTCTAGCCACCATTTTATTGACCACTTGGCAGTTCTACCCTCTTATTCCTTTTCTTTGGAAATTGATCCTGTGTTTAACTACTTTTCTCATTCATTCATTTCATTCATTCTTTCCAGATTCCTTTCCCTTCTCTCCTTCTCCCTCTCTTTGTGTTTCTTTCCATTTACTTTCCCTTCTTCATTTCATCTTCTACCTCCTCTCCCTCTTTCTCCCTTAATTTTTTCCTTTCTTCCTTCTCCTCACCTCTGTGCCTGTTTGCCCTTTCCTTTTCCCTTTCCTTTTCCCCCTCCTCTTTTCCTTTAACCTTTCCTTCAGTTTCCCCTTTCTTTGTCTCCACACATAGCCTTTTATAGAACCGTGGCTGATCTCATACTTAGTATTATCCTAGACTTGCCTTGAATTCAACTTCCTGCCTCAGCCTCTTGAGTGCTAAGGTTACAGGCATATGTAACCTTGTTCAGATAAGTTGTGTTATTGCTAAAGATCAACCATTTCATGAATTATGCACAAATAGTGACAGTTATGTTTTCTGGCTATGTGTCTGTGAATCGTTTATGATTATTCTTTACCAAATATTTTGCTATTTCTTCTTAGTTTTCTTAATAATTTTATTTAGACTTTTATTTATATGATTGCTAGCTACTAATTTCAGCTTAATTATTTAAATGCTTATCATTTAGTTAAGAAATAGAAATTATCTTTTTTATCATTGGAAAAATGTACAAGAGGCAGAAGCATTGCTAATGAAGATACAGTACTTTTCTCTCCCCCTGTTCCACTACGTTCCATGAACCTCAGGTTTAGATGTTCTACTATAGATGTGTCACCATGATCTGGAAATCTTTCAGATGTATATTCTATGTGTATGACCAGTTGCATTAACTTCACAGTAGCCTCTATCTGTTGTATAATGAAGCTTCTTTGATGAGTGGCATACATTGTACTTGTCTGTAAATATAAGGATCCATTTTTAGTATTTGATAAGAAAATTCATTTGACTACAGGATATGACTCTTATATTAAGACTCACCCACCCGTGGCTCAGAGACCATTGTGGAAGTGGAGGTGGGAAGATGGTGAGAACCAGGGTTGGTACACAAATACAGGGAAATGGAGGTTTTTTTCTGGCCACTGGAAGCTTCTAGCTGTGAACTTTCAACAACGATGGTATGCTTGTATCATGCAGAAAACTCATGCCAACTCAATCAGATAAGGGCCCAGAGTGGAGTGAGGGAAATGGGGGGCAAGAAGACCCTAGCCTGGGAGTAGCTGGAGACTGATTACTACTGGGTGAGGGAGGGTAGGCCTTACTTACTATCTCTACATAGGCTGACTAGACTCCATTGGATGAACTTGCACCAAAGGACATCTGGGTACAAATGCTTGACTAAAAAGAGACTTAACATATATGGTGCAATGTGTGAGGTTCTGCAGCAGGGTGTGTAGGCATATGGACAGGGTAGGGAGGTATACATTTGATTAAAAACTGTTTTATTCCCACAGAGTGGGAGGAAACCTTCACTGCAGATACATTTGACAAAGCATCGACTTCCAGAATATATAAACTACTCAAAAAACAAAGAAGAAAGAAAACAAATGACCTGCTCAATAGATGGAGCAAAGAGCTGAACAGAGACTTCACAAGTGAGGAATTAGAGATGGCTGAGAAACATCTTTATAAGTGTTCAACTTTGCTAATAATTAAGGAAATGCAAATCAAAACCACTTTAAGACATCATCTTACTCCAACCAGACTGGCTAGGATCAAGGAAACAAATGATACCAAGTGCTGGAGAGGTTGTGGGGAAAAAGGAACACTTATCCACTGCTGGTGGGAATGTAAATTCGTACAGCCACTATGGAAAGCAGTGTGGAGAACCCTTGGAAGACTTGGAATGAACTTGCCACCTGACCCAGCCATACTATTCCTGGGTATGTACTCACAAGACTCATCTGTGCAGAGATACATGCACAGCCATGTTTATTGCAGCTCTCTTCACAATAGCAAGGAGCTGGAACCAAACCAAGTGCCCCTCAACTGACGAGTGGATAGAAAAAATGTGGTACATCTACACAATGGAGTTCTACGTAGCAGTAAAGAAAAATGACATCATGAGCTTTGCAGGTAAATGCTGGAGCTAGAGGATATCATGCTGAGTGAAGTAACACAGTCCCAGAAAAACAAACGACAAATGGTATCTCTCATCTGTGGATGCTAGCAGCAATTACCTAATTGTATGGCAAACTGAATTTTTGTTATGTTCATATAGTATATCTTAATCATATTTAGACAACCTTCCTTATCTTTACCCTCATAACAGAGTTCAGTCCTATGTAGACAAATTTGTTTACCCAGAAGCCTCTCTGTGTGAGTTGATAAATGGAAGCTTGGTTTACTTATCAAATTTCACTCTCTTAAATAAGATCAAATGCAAAGTAAATAAATAAATAAATAAAATAAAAATAAAAAAGATCAACTGTCCATCACCTAGCAATTATCAGCTTCCAATAGTTCCTCTGCTATAACTGGGGCCTGTGGGCCATGTTATGTTGGGTTTGTCTCTGGTTTGAGTTTACCTCCTTCCTATGCATAGTGTCACCATTGTTGTATGTTCATATGAACAAGTTCCGAGGAGCCTGTGAGACTTGGTTTACCTTATGCTCATGCACTACCTCTGGCTTTTACAATAATCATCATCCATGTTATATTTCATTTTTATATGAAAGCAGAAGTATGGTTGAAAGATGAACCCCAAGACAGTTGCCCTGAGTCAGTGAGGTGACAGTGAAGCAAGGTGGACCTGCCTTGACCCTTGCGGGGCTCACCACCCGCTTCTGGAAGTCCCAGCTCAGACTCCAGACAGCTGCCCAGAGTCAGCGAGGTGCCATTGAGGCAAGACGGACCTGCCTTGACCCTTGGGGGACTCACCAGTGGCCCCCAGAAGTCAGAACTTGGACTCCAGACAAGCACCAGCAGTCAGTGAGGTGCCAGTGAGGCAAGGGGTACCTGTCTTGACCCTTGGGTGGCTTACTAGCATGCAGGCCAAAGTAGCAGCCAAACCCAGCACCCCCCCCCCATCCTGGTGGAGCTCTGGTGCAGAAAACCAAACAGGTGTAGCATTGGTGATCATAGTCTGTGCAGCCAAATTTGAGGTGCCAGAATTCAAAGAAACAAACAAACAGACAAATCCATATGCCAAAGACACAAAGAAAAAACAGCATGGGAAAAGCTCATAATAAATCCACACTTAAAAAATAAATAAATAAACCCACACTAAACTCTACCAACCCTACAGAAGATACCTACAATGACATCTCTGATGAAAGAAGCCAAGACACTGACCTTAGAAGAACAACTGTAGACATATTCAAAGAAATTAGAGAATTAAGAGAAGAGAATGAAAAACTCAATAAGGACCTAGAGGGAGAAAATGACAAACTCCAGAAAGAAATGGAAAAAGTGAAAAGATCCCAGGTGGAAATGAAAAAAGAAAATGACCAATGGACCAAGGAGCTACAAGATGAGAATGACAGGCTCCAGAGGGAAGTAGAAAATCTAAAGAAATCACAGGATGAAATGAAAAAGGATATTGAGCATTCACCTAACCACCAGAAAAGGATGGGAAAAAGCATTAGAAACAGAATGGAAGAAGCAGAAAAAAATAATATCAGACCTATAGGATAATACAGAGCAACTAGAAAGCTCAAGTAAAGATTATGAAAAATTAAAAAAAAAATCACAAGTTGGAACAACCATGAAATGTGTGACACTATGAAAATACCAAACCTCTGCATCATAGGGATAGAAGAAGGAGAAGAATCCCAAGACAACACTATTGATGAGATCTTCAACAGGATAATAGAAGAAAATTTCCCCAAACTGAAAAAAAGACAAACCCATACAAATACAAGAATCACATAGAACGCCAAATAGACAGGACCAGAAAAGAAACTCCCCATGCCATATAATTATTAAAACAATAGATTCTTAAAACAAAGACAAAATACTGAAAGCCACAAGAGAAAACAAGTTACAAATAAAGGGAAACTCATCAAAATCAGAGCTGACTTCTCATTGCAAACTATGAAAGCTAGAAGAATATGCACCAAAGTATTCCCAGTAATAAACGACTTTAGATGCCAACCCAGACTACTATACCCAGCAAAAATGTCAATTATAGTTGAAGGAGAAAGAAGAAACTTTCATGACCTGAACATGATGAAAGAATACATGTCTAAGAAACCAACACTTCAGAAAATCCTTGAAGCAATCCAAAGAACAGAGGAAAGAAGCAACTATCCCTAAGCAATTAAAGAGAGAAATCAACAAAATCACAACAGAGTAAATATAAACCTAGACCAAGAATGCAAACAAAATAAGGTAAAAGGAAGCAACACAAATCTTTCAATAATAACCTTAAATACTAATGGTCTAAACTCCCCAATCAAAAGGCACAGACTGGGAGAATGGATTAGGAAACTGAACCCTTCTGTATGCTGTCTACAAGAAACCCATCTCACCCTCAAGGACAGACACCACTTTAGAGTTAAAGGATGGAAAAAATATTCCAAGCAAATGGTACCAAGAAACTAGCTGGAGTGGCTATTCTAATATCAGAAAAATATAGATCTCAAAGTAAAATTAATCAGAAGTGACAAAGAGGGCCATTACATCCTTGTCACAGGAACATTGATCCATGAAGACTTCACAATCCTAAATGTCTATGCACCAAACTCTGGTGAAACCAACATTATACACACAACTCTGCAGGATCTCAAGACACAGATTAATCCTAACACATTAATAGTGGGGAACTTCAACACCCCACTGAGCCCATCGGATGGATCAACAGGACAAAAAATAAACAGAGAGACATCAGAGCAGAACAATACAATACAACAAATGGACCTTACAGATATCTGCAAAATATTCCACCCAAATACCAGAGAATATACTTTCTACTTAGAACTTCACAGAACATTCTCCAAAATCTAACACATACTGGAGCACAAAAGGAAACTCAACAAATATAAAAGGTAGGAATTATTCCATACATTCTCTCAGACCACAGTTTAATAAAGCTTAATATGAACACCAGAATAAGTCCAACTAGCTATATGAACACATGGAAACTAAACAACACAATCCTGAATAACAAATAGGTCAGGGAAGAAATAAAGAGTGAAATAAAATTATTCACGGGGGGCTGGAGAGATGGCCTAGCGGTTAAGAGCATTGAATGCTCTTGCAGAGGACCTGGGTTTGATCCCCAGCACCCACATGGTGGCTGAGAACCATCTGTAACTTCAATTCCAGGAGAATTCCAGTTCCAGGGGAATCCGACGCCCTCTTCTGACCTCTGCGGCATTGCATGACATGGGTGCACAGACTTACATGCAGACGGTACATTCATACACATAAAATGAATAAATAAATAAATAAATAAATAAATAAATAAATAAATAAAATTTAAAAACGTATTCATGGAACTGAACAAAAAAGACAATACAACACAACAAAACCTGTGGGATACTTTAAAAGCAGTCTTGAAAGGGAAATTTATAACCCTTATGTGCCCACATTAAAAAAAATAACAGAAAGGGAACAAATAAATGATCTAACACTGCAGATAAAAACACTTGAGAGAATAAAAAATGATCCTTAAACTCAACAGACAGGAAGAAATAACAAAAATCAGAGCAGAAATCAATGAAACAGAAACAAAGAAAACAATAGATAAAATCTATGACTCCTAACTCTGGTTCTTTGAAAAAATAAACAAAATTGACAGACCTCTAGCCCAGATGAGAGAGAGAGAGAGAGAGAGAGAGAGAGAGAGAGAGAGAAAGAGAAAGAGAGACTCCAAATCAACAGTATTTGTGATGAAAGGGGGAACATCACGACAGACAAAGAAAACATCCAGACAATCATACGGTAATACTTCCAAAATATATACTCCACTAAATTTGAAAACCTAAAAGAAACGGATGAATATCTGAAATCCTGGGAACGAACAAAGCTTAACCAAGAAGAGATTGACAGTTTAAACAGACCCATGATATTTGAGGAAATTGAAGAGGTAATTAAGAACCTCCCAACTAAAAATGGCCCTGGTCCAGATGGTTTCACGGCAGAATTCTATAAAAACATTTAAAGAGGTCTTACAACCACTGCTACTCAAACTGTTTAGAAGGGTAAAAACAGAGGGAATTCTCCCAA
This sequence comes from Rhizomys pruinosus, assembly GCA_009823505.1. Taxonomy (NCBI): domain Eukaryota; kingdom Metazoa; phylum Chordata; class Mammalia; order Rodentia; family Spalacidae; genus Rhizomys; species Rhizomys pruinosus. The sequence continues at coordinate 757,626 of VZQC01009708.1, forward strand.
ACTCCTTCAATGAAGCCAGCATCACTCTAGTACCAAAACCAGGCAAAGATGCAAGCAAAAAAAAGAGCTATAGACCCATCTCACTAATGAACATAGATGCAAAAATTCTCAACAAAATACTTGCAAATTGCATACAGACCCACATCAAAAAGATCATCCATTATGGTCAAGTTGGATTTATACCAGAGATGCAGGAATGGTTCAACATGTATAAATCAATAAATATCATAAAACACATAAATGGACGGAAAGACAAAAAACATACGATCATCTCAATTGATGCAGACAAAGCCTTTGACAAGATCCACCATCCCTTCATGTTTATAGTACTAGAGGGAATAGGACTGAAAGTAACATTCCTCAACATGATCAAAGCCATATATAGGAAACCTACTGCCAACATCATCCTAAATGGAGAAAAATTGGAACCATTTCCCTTAAAGGATGTAACCAGAACCCAGCAAGGCTGCCCCTTATTGCCACTCCTCTTCAACATAGTGCTTGCAACACTTGCTAGGGCTATAAGAAAAGAGAACGAAATCAAAGGAGTACTAATCAGAAAAGAAAAAGTTAAGCTAACCCTTTTTGAAGATTTATTTTATTTTATTTTATTTTTTTTTTGTTTTTTTATTTATTTTTTTTTTGAGAGAGGAAAGATTTATTTGAGCATACAGTTTGAAGGCATAGCCCATCTGGCAGGGAAAGCAGGTTGCAGCCTGCAGCTGAGATGGTAAGACCTTGCTCACATCTGGGCAGATCAGGAAGCAGAGAAGAAAGAAGTTTCATTGTCATTATCATATACATTGCTATCACTGTATTGTTCTACACAATAGATTCTCATAGGCCAAGGTAATAGCTACTCCAAAATGGTGATAGGATGACCATGGAATTGTAAAAGGAAAAAATAACTCTGTCACAAATCTACTCCTTGTCACCTCGACACTTAAACTGAGAACACTTTAAACCATAATATTCCACCTTTGGACCCTGAAGTCCATGTTGATCTAACATCTTAATAGTCTCAGTATTGTTTTGAAAATCAAAGTTCAAAGCCTCTACTGAGATTCAGGTTCATCTCCAAACTGTGAGCTCTTGTAAAATTAAAAAAAAAAAAAAAGAGTTACATACTCCAATACAGAATGGAACAGAGTCAACATTCCCATTCCAAAAAGCAGGAACAGAAAGATAGCAAGTAAAGATCTGACCAAAAGTATCCATCAGAGAAAACACTAAACCCCAAAGATCCGTGTCTGGCATCTAGGGTAGCATCATTTCTCCTGAACAGTCTTGGGGAGCTCCATCCCTAGAGCTATGTCATTTACCAAATAGCTTCTCTTTTTGGCTAGTATCACTCATGCCCACAGCTTTCCTTGGTTGATATCCAATGATCCTACCATCTCCAACATTCCTTTGCAACTTAGATTTCCCTGCTATAGCTTCATACAGTGACCTCTAAGGGGCTCCTTTTGGGGAATCCAACCCTGCCATATATTGCCAGGCCTCAGAAACTTTCTGAAAACTTGATATAAACCTCCAAGACCCTCTATTTTATTTTATTTTTATATTCTTTGCTTGAATGGTTCAATTCTTCTACTTTAACATCCAGTCCTGATATTTTGTTTTCCATTTCATTCATTTTGTTAGTGAATATTTCTCTACATCATTTCAAATTAGCTTATTGTGATTTTCAATTCTTTCTTCATTTCATCCTGATTTTTCTTAAATATTACTGTTTCTTTCATTATTTAACTTTTCAAATCCTAGTCCTTGTCATTGCATTCATTTGTACATTTGTATTTTCTTAGGCTTGAGTCAGAAGTTTATCCCTATTTGAGTTCTTTGAGCTTTTTATGTGTTCCTTAAATTTATTGAATTTTTTCATCATATTTATATTCATTTTATATTCTGTGTCCCGAGTTATCTGTAGGGAGTTCTCACAGTCAAACTCTTCCATATGACTGGTGGTATATGATGGGGGCATGTTTTATGTGTTTTCATATTATTTTTTCTTTGTGTTTTGGACATGTGGGTTGCTCCTGTTGCTTCAGTTTTAGTGTGGGTACCAAGCTTGCCTTTCTCCAGTTGAAGTTTGATTTTGTTTGTAGCATTGATATAGCTTGATTGCTTCCTGATTAGGTATTAAAAATTAGTTGATCTAGGCTTCAGATTCCCTCATTTGATTTTATACTGGGGAGATTTTATGGATCCAGGCAGGCTGCTCAGAAGCCCACCAGGAGGGAAATGAAGCACTGGATAGTTAGGCACACTCTGGTAGCCTCAGCCAGTTTAGCTGGAATCGAGCCAAGGCCCAAGAAGAAGGAATGGGAAAATGATGTGATAGCCAGGAGGGAAAACAGAGCATTGGAGCAGTGGGAGGGACTAGAGAGGATTCCAAAGCAGGGCCCCAGCATAGCAAGATTTGGGCAACTCACCCATGGAGACCTAGTCATACCCTATCAATTTGACTCCAAGGGACAGATCCAAGGCCCAAGGAGAGGTGACAGGAAAAGGATCTATTTTTTTATTTTTTAAGACAGTATATTACTGTGTAGACCAGGCTGGCTTGGAACTCAACATATAGCCAAGTCTAGCTTCAAGCATCTGACAATCCTTCTGCTTCAGCCTGCTGAGTACTGAGATTACAGATATGAGACAACATACTTGACTCTCCAATACAGACACACAAGTATATATATATATATATATATATATATATACTCATTTTTCAAGATAGTAGTCATTTTTGTACATCATAATATTGTAGATTAAATATAATTCTATTATATTTGAACATTTTATTATTTAGAACTTGATACTTTTCAGAATATATAATATCTTTATATATTTTAAAGGTCTAAGCTAGTGCTCATTGGTACAATACTTGCTTACCATACACCGTGGTTTGCTCCCTGGAACTGCAAAAAAATTAAATAAAACCTTATTATTTTTAATATTTCTTTAATTCCCATCTTGAGAAGACCAAATTTTTATTGTTGTTGTTTTGAAACAGTATCTTGCTATGCAGAATAAGCCAGCCTCCAATTGGCTATCGTTATTTCTCAGTCTCAACACTGCTGGGTTTGCAGACATGCAACAACATGCCCTCTTTCAATGATTCTCACATTTCTGCTCAAAAGCAGATTGAAGCCATTTCGAAAAAATACCCATTAAACAAAATTGTTCATCATAAATAATTTTGGCAGATACTGTATCTTCATTTACCACTTGCTGGCTCTCAATCCATCATATTATTTAAAAATCTCAGAGACATCCTGCAGAGAAGAGTCAGACTTTGCTCTACTTAAGACAGTGTTTGTAGTTTGTAAAACTCACTAATATCAAATGCCCATGGAAAGTGCACAGAATTCACATATAATGTCCAGATATAGAATGAGAGTTTATCTTATTAAAGTATGAGGAGACCTGATAAAGCAATACAAGAGAATGAACTCCCCATGAGTCCAACAGAGAAGGAACTAAAGAAGTACAGATGACCTTACACCATTTCCTTAACCAACAAATCCATTGTGGCACCTACAATCCTTTATGAGGTTTTTATATGCTCCTCGTGCCCACATTCAACTGGTTTAAAGCTGTTTATAATGCTGGATGTCCAGGCCAGGCTGGGGTAACCCTAGCCTTGGCTTTTAAAAAAATATCTATTGATATTTTACGTTTATCATACAGCATTTTTCACTTCTGTTCAGGCATATTCCCCTATCCCTTCCACCCGCCCCACCCCATCCCATCCCAGATCATGCATTGTTCCATAACTGTCCTTCATCTTTCTCTCAGTCTTTATTTTGTGCTTAAGAATTCACATTTGCCTCCATTAATTTCATATTACTCTAAAATATGGATACATACTCTCCACCCATATACAGTAATTGCAGACTGAAAATAATTGGTGGGTGGATTCTAGAGTTCATTGAGAGATTCACATTATAACAACATAATTGCTTTCATATAAATGAAAATATAACCACACTGTCGTTTAGCTTGCTTTCTTCTCAGGGATTTGGTGTTAGCATCCACAAATGAGGGAAACCATTCTCCGTTTGTCTTTCTGGGACTGTGTTACTTCACTTAGCATAATGGCTTCGAGCCCCATCCATTTACCTGCAAAATTCATAATGCCATCTTTCTTTACCGCTGACTAGTACTCCATTGTTTAGATGTACCACATTTTTGTCATCCACTCATCTGTTGAGGGGCATATAGGTTGGTTCCAGGTCTTCGCTATTGTGAAGAGAGCTACAATAACCATGGATGTGTATGTATCTTTGTGGTAGGACGAGTCTTTGGGATATATACCCCGAAGTGGTATGACTGGGTCAGGTGATAAGCTCATTCCGAGTCTTTTAAGGGTTCTCCACACTGCTTTCCATAGTGGTTGTACAAATTTACATTCCCACCAGCAGTGGATGAGCGTTCCTGTTTCCCCAAACCCCTCCAGCATCTGTTGTCTTTTGTTTTCTTGAACTTAGCTAGCCATACTGGAGTGAGATGATATCTGAGTGTGGTTTTAATTTGCATTTCCTTAATTATTAATGACGATGAACACTTTTTTTTTTATTTATTTTTGTATGTGTATGAATGTATTGTTTGCATGCAGGTCTGTGCACCCGTGTCGTGCAATGCCGCGGAGGTCAGAAGAGGGTCTCAGATTCCCCTGGAACTGGAGTTCTCCTGGAATTGGAGTTACAGACGGTTCTTAGCCACCATTTGGGTGCTGGGGATCAAACCCAGGTCCTCTGCAAAAGCATCGGTGCTCTTAACCGCTAGGCTATCTCTCCAGCCCCGACGATGAACACTTTTTAACATGTTTCTCATCCATCTCTAATTCCTCACTGGTGAAAACTCTGTTCACCTCTTTACTCCATCTTTTGAGTAGGTCATTTGTCTTCTTACTTCTTTGTTTTTGGGTAGTTTATATATTCTTGACGTTAATGCTCTGTCAGATGTGTCACTGGTAAAGATTTCTTCCTACTCTGGGTTTTCTCTTCATCTCCTAGATTATTTCTTTCGCTGTACAGACTTCAAACTATATTACAAGTCCATAGTCATAAAGACAGCCTGGTACTGGCATAAGTACAGACCAGTTGACCAATGGAACAAAACTCAAGATCCAAATTTGAGCTCATACAATTTCAGCCACCTCATTTTTGACAAAGAGCGAAAAAACCTCAATAGAGGAAGGATAGTGTCTTCAGCAAATGGTGCTGGCAAAATTGGATCTCTATCTGTAGAAGAAAATAATTAAACCCATACCTCTCACCCTATACAAAAATAAACTCCAAGTGGATCAAAGATCTCAATGTGAAGCCTGAAACCCTGAAGGTGATAATAGCCTTGGCTTTTCTGTGCAAGTACTTACTACCTTGATTCATTCAGCTCTGTTGAACTAGCACAGGCCTCTCTGTCCTTTCCATCCTGATTCTTTATGCCTCCATGGTTTCATTGCTTTCTGAGACCTGAGCTAACAATGCTGTCAACCAACTGGGTAAAATGCCTGTTAGATCTTAAGATGAAAGTTTGGGATCTTTCTTGGTGCAGAGGTGAATGAATAAGGATTTCTTTCTAGATTATCAATACCATGGGGAAGACTTGTAATGAGGTATATTGGTTTGGTTTCTGTTTCTGTGACAGTCATCATGACCAAAGGCACATTGTCAGAGGAAAGGATTTATTTGGCTTATAAACTGCAGTGTGTCATTAAGAAAGCCACAGGAGTGTGCAGTGGTTAGATCAGGGACTTGCCAGGACCACGTGAAGCACAAGCAAAAAAAGGGAAACCCACATGCCAGGGACACAAAGAAGGGTCAACATGGGAAAGGTGCTAGATAATTCCACACCAAGCTCTACCAACCCTGTAAGAGATTGCTACAGTGGGACCCCCCTGGTGGTGACCCATGAAACAGATCTCAGAGGAACAATTGAAGAACAATATTCAGAGAAATTAAAGAATATAAAGAACACGTCAGAGAACTAAGGAGAGATAATGAAAAACTCAAGAAGGACGTAGAGGGAGACACTGACAAACTTGGGAAAGAACTAAAGGGAGAAAATGAAAAACTCCAGAAAGAACTACAGGGAGAAAATGACAAACTCGGAAAGGAAGTGGAAACACTGAAAAAGGAAACCAACCAGAGAAGTAAGGAGCACAAAGAAGAGATTGAGAAGCTCCAAAAAGAAGTGCAAATACAAAGAAACCACAGGATGAAATGAAAAAGGAAATAGAACACTCATCCAATCAATAGGAAAGGAATGGAAAAAGCCTCAGATATAGAATGGAGGAAGCAGAATAAAAACTATCAGACCTGGAAGATAACACAGATCTAATACAAAGCTCAAATAAAGATTATGAAAAAATATAAAAATACAGAAAAGTGGAACAACCAGGAAATATGGGACACTATGAAAAGATCAAACCTCCGCATCATAGGAATAGAGGAAGGAGAAGAATCTCAGGAGAATAGTATTGATCAGATCTTCAACAGTATAATAGTTGAAAATTTCCACAAACTAAAATTAGACAAACCCACACAAATACAAGAAGCACATAGAACTCCAAATAGACAAGATCAGAAAAAGAAACTCCCCATACCACATCATAGTTAAAATGCTAGATGCCCAAACGAAGACAAAATTCTGAAGACTACAAAAGATAAATAAGGTACATACAATGGGAAACCCATCAGTATTACAACTGACTTCTCAGCACAAACCGTGAAAGCAAGAAGAACATGGAGCAAAGCATTCCCAGTGTTAAAGGACTATGGATGCCAACCCAGGTTACTATATCCAGCAAAAATGTTGATTGCAGTTGAAGGAGAGAGAAAAATCTTCCATGATATAAACAAGATGATAGAATACATGTCTGCAAAACCAACCTTTCAGAAAATACTTGAAGCAATTAAAAGAACAGAAGAGAGAAACAACCATCCCCAAGCAACTAGAAAGAGAAAATAATAAAAACATAAATGCAGAAGTAGAAACTGAGACTAAAAATGCAAATGGGTAATAAGGTGAAAGGAAGAAACATGTATCTTTCAATTATAACCGTAAATATTAATGGACTAAACTCCCCAATCAAANTTTCATACAGCCAGCTATGGTAGCTATGCATAAGAGAGCATATATATATATATATATATATATATATATATATATATGCTTTCAACAAGAAACCATTCTCAATCTCAAGTATAGGCACCAACTTAAGGTGAAGGGATGGAAAAAGTATTCCAAGCAAATGGTACCAAAAAGAAAGCAGGTGTTGCTGTATTAATATCAGACAAATTAGACTTCAAAGTAAAAGAAATCAAAAGAGACAAAGAGGGCCATTACATCTTTATGAAAGGAACAATTCACCATGAAGACTTCACAATCATGAATATATATGCATCAAACTCTGGTCCACCATACTTTATAAAGTCAATTCTTCAGGACATCAAGACACAGATTAACCCCAGCACACAAATAGCAGGGTACTTCAATACCCACTGAGTCCTTTGGACAGATCAACAGGACAAAGAATAAACAGAGAGACATCTGAACTGAGTGATACAATACACCAAATGGACCTCACAGACATCTACAGAATATTCCAACCAAACAACAGAAAATACACTTTCTACTCAGCACCTCATGGAACACTCTCCAAAATAGACCAAATACTGAGACACAGAAAAAAACTGAACAAATACAAAAAGATTGAAGTAATTTCATGCATTCTATCAGAACACAGTGCAATAAAGCTCAATATCAACATCAGGATAAGCCCTACAACCTACAAGAAAACATGGAGACTAAACAACCCTCTCCTGAATAATGAATGGTTCAAGGAAGAAATAAAGAAATAAAATCATTCCTGGAATTGAATGATAATGATAATACAACATAACAAAATCTATGGGAGTCTTTAAAAGCAGCCCTACGAGGGATGTTTATAGCCCTGAGTGCCTACATCAAAAAGCACAAGTGAACCATCTAACACTGCCACTAAAAACAGCTTGGTACTGGCACAAAAACAAGCCCGTTGACGAATGAACAAAACTGAATATCCAAACCTGAGCACATACAATTTCACCAACCTCATATTTGACAAGGGGGCCAAGAAGACACAGTGGAGGAAAGATAGTATCTTCAGTAGGTGGTGTTGGCAAAATTGGATCACCACTTGTAGAAGAATGAAATTAAACCCCTACCTCTCGCCCTGTACAAAAGTCAATTCCAGATGGATCAAAGACCTCAACATGAAACCCCAAACTCTGAAGTCGATAGAAGAAAAACTTGGCAGCAGACTACAAGACATAAGCGTAGCAAAAATCTTCCTAAATCAGACAGCAGCAGCACAAGAATTAAGGTAGACAATTGAGAAATGGGATCTCATTAAACTCAAAAGCTTCTGTACATCAAAAGAAACAATCAAGGAAGTGAAGAGAACCCACAGACTGGGAGGAAAATTTCACCACAGATATATCAGACAAAGCATTTATTTCCAGAGTATATAAACTACTCAAAAAACAATGAAAAAAAAGTAAATGAATGAATCACTCATAAGATGGGGCAAAGAACTGAACAGAGACTTCACAAGTCAGGAATCAGAGATGACTGAGAAACATCTTAAAAAGTGTTCAATGTTGCTAATAAAGGAAATGCAAATGAAAATCCCTTTAAGATGTCATCTCACTCTGAAAGGACTGGCTAGGATCAGGAAAACAGATGATACCAAGGTTGTGGGGAAAGGGGAACACTAATCCATTGCTGGTGGGAATGTAAACTTGTACAGCCACTATGGAAAGCAGTGTGGAGAACACCTGGAAGACTCAAAATAGCTTACCACCTGACCCAGTCATACCACTCCTGTGTATATACCCACATGACTCTTCTTACTGCAGAGATAAATGCACAGCTCTGTTTATTGCAGCTCTGTTCACAATAGCAAAAAGCTGGAACCAACCCAAAGTGCCCCCCAACTGATGAGTGGATAGAGAAAATGTGGTACATCTCTACAATGGAGTTCTATGCAGCAGTAAAAATAAAAAACAACATCTGACTAGATCTGAGAAATAGTTAATGCCCCTGAAGTGGTTTTGTGTGTGTGAAATAAATGTTGAGAATTTGAATCGTTTCCTTATTATAATACTGAAATTAAGTCTACTTATTTTATCAAATCATGTTCATTCCCTGATTTTATATACTTGTATCTGTCAATAAACATTGTGATACTTGAAACAAAAAGACAACATCATGAACTTTGCAGGTAAATGGATGGAACTGGAAGATATTATGTTAAGTGTAGTAACACAGTCCCAGAAAAACAAACAAGGAATGGTATCCCTCATCTGTGAATGCTAGTGCTAATAACCTAGTTGTAAACATTTCTTGTTGGGAGTGATGCATAATGCAAGAACAACACCAACAACAGAAAAGACTGCATCAAAGAATTGACTGAAAGGGTGAATCTGGTGGGGTGGGGGGGTCGGGAAGGGGACACTGGTCTAGATTCTATTTATAACATAATCTTGTACAAAAATATATGTAAAACAATAAATTAAAAAATAAAATGCACATGAGGGGGGGGAAAAGTAAAGCCACGGGTGGAACTCATGGAGGGGCCATGGCGGCAGAAAGTCTAGGAGCAAACAGAGGGAAACTAACTTGCTACCCATGGTTTCCTAAGCTTCCTTTTGTATACAGCCATCGCCCATCTGCCTAGCATGTTACAGCCAAAGTGAGCAGTGATCTCCTTCACTAGTTAACACTCAAGAAAATGGCCCACTGTCCAATCTAAGGAAGGTAATTCTTCAATTTGTCAACCAAGATTAGCCACGACAGATCTATAGAGATAGATACGCCAGCCAATTAATTTCCTGGTTGTAAATTGGCTGAAGATATATTTTCTATATAGCGTAGTGGAAATGGTGTCATTTCAAAGGTGCTGATGATCAGAAACCTTGGATGGTGATCAATCAGGAGACATAAAAGTGGTAAAAATATCTATGACTAAGAGAGTAGGATGGCTCAGTCAGTTATAAAGCCCTTGCTTTGCAAGCATAAATACCTGCATTCAGTCCCTAGAACTCATGTCAAAACTGTCCTAAAGTGGAACTTGCTTGTAATCACTGTGCTAGGGAAGTAGAGACAGGGGGTGGGGGATCCCTGGGGTTGCTGGTGAGTCAGTCTAGCCTAACTGTAGAGTACCAAGAAAACGAATGACCATATCTCAGAGAAAGTGTGCAACATTCCTGAAGATAACACCTGAGATGTTCTCTGGTTTACACACACACACACACACACACACACACACACACACACACACACATACACACACAGGCAAGGCAGCACAGTGGAGCTTTTCTGGAAGGCAATCATAATTAATGACCCAAGAAAACATTCAGATAAGTCAACCTCAATATAGGTCAAGATGATTCTAGGCAATCTCCCCTAAAATAGTGAAGAAACAACCCACACTGCCCAAGAATAGAAAAACATCGACCCAAATTTTGATATAACCAGAGCTTTTTATATCACATAACTCACAAGCAGAAAGGCCTTTCCTTAAGGGGCCAAATAATGAACATTTTATGGAAGCTCATGCCTTTTTTGTCACAAGAGCTCCAATCTCCCCTTAGGTCTTGAGAGCAGCCATAGCTAACACATAAACCAGTAGGCTTTTTATAAACGTTATGGCATTTCTTCCCTTCAATGCCCAGAGGAGTCAATCCTTCTGCTGGCACTTTCTGGTACATCCTACTCACTGCAAAGCTGCATTTTCTTTCTCAGTCATTAAGTTGGTGATACTCTGGCCTGTTGGAACATACAAATCCTTTCCCATAGTTAGTTTTAAGATTTGGATTGCAAGTTTTTTTGACAAAAGGTTTTCATGTCTATCTATATCCCCCTTTTTTATTTTAGGTTTTTATTTTTGACCCATGAGTCTCAAAAAAGCAGTTGTATTATACATACCTATAGGGTGGAATCAAGGCACAGAATTCATCAAGTTCACCCATGCTGTTTTGGGTTACTGTATGTGATTAACTTGGGAAACAAACTTTATTTTTAAATTAAATCATCCTATAGGTGAAAGAGATTGCTACCAGGTGATACTATATGATCGCAAAATTATAGAGAACACTTGTTTATGCCAATCCCAAAGTAATTGTTATACAGTTTTTAATTAAAGCTAATGTGGACAACAGCAATTTATATCACCAATTAACTCAGCTGCATTACCGTTTTTATCAGCCTTAAACGAATGTTGTTTAATATACACATATTTACTTTTACTAAGTCCTAAAGCACCATGTATCCTGTAGACAGAGTCTGGGCAAAACTGGATACTTGTTGAACTCACGTCAATTAAAACATGCAACCATTCGAATATACAACCCATGTCCACTCGCCACCCTCCCTCCCCTCCCGAGTCACCATTTCAGTCAGCCTTCTGATTGCAATGCTTTGTTTGAACATCTACAAGGCCCCCCCGCTGGTGTTGTGGGACCCCATGAGCTGTTTGGGTTTGGGCACAATGCTTTGCAAATTGGTTTAAATGAAGGATGCTTATACTCACAAATTTATCACTTTTGTTAAAAAAAATGAACAATGAAACAAAACAGAACAAAAAACACAGAGAAAGATGCAGAAAACTTACGGCAGAATTATGATCGGGATTGGTAGGGGTAGGGTGGGGGGGAGGGAAGGGGATATATGCCTGAACTGAATTGGAAAATGATGTATGAAATACACAAATCATCAATAAAAAAATATAAAAGAAAAAATATGAAAACAAAACAAAACAAAAAAGCAGAGAAAGATGCAGAAAACTTATGGCAGAATGCATGATCTGGGATAGGTAGGGGTGGGGTGGGGGGAAGGGAAGGGGATATATGCCTGAACTGAATTGGAAAATGATGTATGAAATACACAAAGCATCAATAAAAAAAAGAAATGACAGTAAAACCCTAAAAAAAATAAAAAATAAAAAAAAAATAAAAGCGTTATGGGTATTGCGCTGGAGAGCTTTAGTATCAACTTGACATACCTGGGTTGAAGGAACCTCAATTAGGGAATTTCCTCCATTGGACTGTGGCCATGTCTATGGGGTGTGTTCTTGATCCTTGAGTAATGTGGGAGGGCTCAGCCCACTGTAGGCGGTACCACCCTTAAGCAGGTTGTTCTGTGTTGTATAAGAAAGCAGGTTGAGGGGCTGGAGAGATGGATCAGTGGTTAAGAGCACTGATTCCTCTTGCAGAGGACCCAGGTTCGATTCCTAGCACTCACATGGTGGCTAAGAACCGTCTTTAACTCCAGTTCCAGGGGAATCCAACATCCTCTTCTGACCTCCACAGCATTGCATGACATGGGTGCACCAACCTACATGCAGACAGTACATTCATACACATAAAAAAGCAGGTTGAGCATGGGCAAAGTGAGCAAGCCAGTAAGCAGCATTCCTCCATGGCCTATTCTTCAGTTGCTGCCTCTAGATTCCTGCCTTGAGTTCTTATGATGGGCTCCCTCACTGATAAACTGTAATTCAGGAGATGTAAGAATAAACTCCTCCCCAAGTTGGTTTTAGTGAGAATGCATTGTCACAGCCATTAAAAGAAAACAGGTATAAATTTAAATTTTGCATAATGTTCAGATGTCAGGCGATATTCATTTTTTTGTCATTTGAAATTGTAACAGCCAAGGACTGAGGAAATATGTCAGTAATAAAGTCATTGCTTAGTGTATAGCTTACTTTTCTGTTGCTGTAATAAAAACACTCCTATAAAAGCAACTTAAGAAAGAAAAGGACTTATTTTGTCTTAGAGTTCCAGAGGGAGAATACTTCATGGAAGAGAAGTTATGGCAAGAGGAACAGCAAGTAGAGACACCACATTTCCTCAACACAGGAAGCACAGACAGAACAGGATGGAGGGGGAGGCTATAAAACTTCATAGCCTGCAAAACTTCATAGCCTGCAGGCAGTGATGTACTTCTACCAGAAGTCCTCCTTATTTCCATACTTTAGTATAGAGTGCTCAACACCTGAGCCTATAAGGAACATCTATCTCTCTTTTAATTCTCAACAGCTACTATGTCCAAAGCCCTGGGTTCTATTCCCAGCACTGCAAAAAATGTAACATATTGTAAAGCCTATGGGGCTGTCAGAGGCAGATGCATAGACTGAGACTTGTTGAAAAGTAATATAACTAATAAAAATGCATTTTGCAGTGCAAGATTGCATAGGAAAATATTGACAATGTAATATAGAATCACAAATCAATGGGACTGAAAATTAATTTTAGGATATGTCTATACTTGGCAAAAAAATAAATAAATAAGAGAATGACTCCAAAAATATGAAAAAGATTCATAGGACATTTCTCTTACTTGGTTAAACTTTATGAAATGAATAAATACATAGAAAAGGACTTATAGTCAACACCCCCAAATTAAAATACTATTGATGTCTTTCTGGATTAAACATTGTATAGTCTTTATACCTTTCCTATACATTCTCAATCTGATTATTTGAACATTTTTCCTATTGGAAAACTATTTGTTCTATGCTTGTCAAGTGCTTCCTTTGAAAGTATAGTGTGTGTGTGTGTGTGTATGTGTGTTTGTGTGTGTGTATCTGTGTGCATGTCATGTGTCTGTTTGTGTAGTCTCATGTGTGCAGGTATGAGTTTGGAGGCCAGAGGTCAAATGGCTTCCTCAGATTGTAGGTCACATTTTTATTTTATTTTTTTTTAATTTTTATTTATTTTTGTATGTGTATGAATGTACTATCTGCATGTAGGTGTGTGCACCCATGTCATGCAATGCTGTGGAAGTTAGAAGAGCGTCTCAGATTCCCCTGTAACTGGAGTTCTCCTGGAATTGGAGTTACAGATGGTTCTCAGTCAACATGTGGGTGCTGGGGATCGAACCCGGGTCCTCTGCAAGAGCAGTCAGTGCCCTTAACCGCTAAGCTATCTCTCCAGCACGTAGGTCACATTTTTTATTTGAGACATAGTGTCTCATTTTCTTGAAGTTCACCAGTTATACCTGTCATATTGTCCCAAAGTGGAAGTTACCAATTATCCTACACCAACTGCTCATCCAACCCCAAGAGGCCACTTGTCTCAGTTCACCAGTGCCGGGATTATGAACATAATCTTTCAAGCCTGGGTTTTTAATTGGAGAATTGCTGATGGAACTCATGCTACCATGTTTGCAAACAAAACCTCCACCCATCAAGTCATCTCCACAATCCCATTAAAAATAATAAGATTGACTTTCGGAAGACCCTTCACTCTTATCATTATCCAAATTCACCCCGTTTTTTTTTTTTTTTTTTTTTTTTTTTTATTCTTTCCTCTCAAAAAGTCTTCCCACTGGGTGTGGATTTTTCAAGCATCAATCAGCTTTAAAGGTAGTAGGAGAATAAAGATATTAAAATACAATTGTGGGGCTGGAGAGATGCCCTAGTGGTAAAGAAAGCTGGGACGGCTCGTTGCAGAGAGCTGGGACTGACTTCCCCAGTACCCATATGGTGGCTAAGAAACCGTCTTTAACTCCAATCCAGGGGAATCCGACACCCTCTTCTGACACCCTTGCCCCGCGGCATTGCACAACACGGGTGCACAAACACTACATGCAGACAACATCATACAAATAACACAAAAAATAAATAATAAAAATACAATATGTATATATGTCATAAACATATGTGCCCTATAAATATGTACAACTTTATATTGTATATGTCAGCCAAAACAAATTAAATTTAAAAAATGAAGAAGAAGAAAAGTACATTAAAACATACTCAGCCTGCGAGTAATTTAGGAATATAAAGTAATTTTTACCTACAGTGCAACTCTTCTGTTAAAATGGTTGATCCTTAAACATGTTTTGGAATATGTATGTTTATTTCAGACTTGTTAATTTGGTACATGTACGATTATGACCAGTATTTGGGAGTATAGTAATATTAAATTAAACATCATGAAAAGTAAAATAGCATGCTATTTGTGTTGAACAAAAAGTAAGGCAAGTGGATGTTTGTCTTTAATTCCACTCATAACATTTTAACACCTTTGGATCAAAGAGTTGTTTGGTTTGGACCATT
The DNA here is from genome assembly GCA_009823505.1 of Rhizomys pruinosus. Lineage (NCBI taxonomy): Eukaryota > Metazoa > Chordata > Mammalia > Rodentia > Spalacidae > Rhizomys > Rhizomys pruinosus. The sequence continues at coordinate 772,735 of VZQC01009708.1, forward strand.
GTGTGTTCAATGGAAAAAGGGACCATGTCAAAGATAACTGTCTTAGCACTAAATGTCAGCTGGACAGTGAAGAATCACCTGAAAAAAAAAAAGAGTCTCAGTTGAGGGATTTCCCAGAAAACAGTGGCCTGTGACTATGTACTGTGGGGCATTTTCTTGTAATTCAGTGATGTAGTAGGCTCATTCCTCTTTGGGTGTTATTGTTACCTGAGCATGGCCTGGACTACATAAGAAAAGTGAGCTCTGGGGCTGGAGAGATGGCTTTTTGTTGTTTGTTCTTGCAGAGGACCCGTTTTGGATCCCCAGCACCCACAGGGCGGCCAGAACCATCTGAAACTCCAATTCCAGGAGAACTCCAGTTCCAGGGGAATCCGAGACCCTCTTCTGACCTCCGCGGCATTGCACGACACGGGTGCACAAACTTGCATGCAGACAGTACATTCAAACACATACAGAAATAAATAAAATTTAAAAAAAAGAGAAGAAAAGTGAGCTAAACAGGAGCTTTCTGATAAGCCAGGAAACAGCATCCTCCAGATTTTCTTCTTCAAAATTCCTACTTGAGTTCTTACCCTGACTTCCCCAAATAACATACATTTATCTGTAAACTGAAATAAACTTATTCCTCTCTGTATTGCTCTGGGTCAGAGTATACTATCACAGGAACAGAAATCAAACTATAATAGTAACTACACATCGACTTCTTAATGTGTGATGGAGTTGACATATAACATTAGCTAGTATTCACCAAAAGATCTGTGATAATCATGACTTTCTTTTCAGCCATTATTCACACTTGACTCACAAGAGGTAAGTAGGTAGGTAGATAGATAGATAGATAGGTAGATAGATAGATAGATAGATAGATAGATAGATAGATGGTAGGGAATAGATAGATGGTAGATAGATGATTGGGTGAGATAGATAATTGATAGATGATATAGATGGATGATGGACAGAGAGATAGATCAATATATAGATAGATGATGGATAGATTATTTTTTTAAATAGAGGATGTGAAGTTGGAAGGGCATAGGAGTGTCAGGGGTAGATCTGTGAGGAATTAGGAGGTGGTGAAGTTGGTAAATATTTTCAAACTACATTTTAGAAAATCTCCAAGAATTAACAAAATATTATATCAAAAATTTCAATGTTAAATATTTATTTGAATAATCTGTGACTTGTAGAGAAGCCCACACCCATTCTCTGGGGTATCTTTCTTCCTGAGCACACCCCTCTTATGCCTAGAATTTAAAGCCTATATTAGCAAGCATTTAATTAAGTCCCAAGTAAGCTTCAAACCTAAAACTCTTCCATGTGTTGAAGTCATGAATCAAAACTTGGTTTGGCCTAACAGGACAACACTGAAAGTTGTGAGAGAATTCTGCGTGCTGTCTTGGGCTACACAGTAGAACTACCCCTGGTTTCTTGTGTCACATGATAATTCCACCTGCCTCGTGCCCATCTATCATAGCCAATGAGATTGGTTCATAGGCCGAGAAGCTTGTCTCAATTCCAACCCAACTGTGTTCATCTAAAGATGGAACATTTTTGTTATATTCAATCAATATCCAATCTTTCATTAGGCACATGAACCTATGAAATCCAGAGTTTTTCTAGCCAAATGGCATGTCAATGGATTCCTTTGGCTATTCATGTCTGAATTCCAACTCTGTGGTAAGTAGTCCTTTAAGTGCCAATGTGGCTGACCTCCATGAACACAGCCTTTATTGTAGCCTAGAATTATGTATCATCAACAGCAAAGACAGGGCTCACAGCCAGGGAGGCAACAGCACTGTTGGCATTGAGCATTAAAGAACAGACATATGAAAAGTAAACATGCCAAGCTTTCCTGACTGTGCCCGAGAAGAGAGTATACAGACCTCCAAACAAGGATGGGTGCTATAAGCCCATTCCTACCTGGAGCCTGAGAAATGGAAAGCCACTCCATATGGGCCCTTTATGAAAACTCTATTGCACATTCTCTGTAAATGAGCAGGTCCCTTGTCTTTTATAACAAATAGAAGAGAAGTGATGAAGGAAGAGGAAATATAGCAACCCTCCTATGTTATGCAACAAGCTTTTCCCAAGCGTCTTACACACACTATGGCTTGCATTAATCAGAGCATGGATGGGCATACCTCATTCAACTGTGCCTCGCCTTATGGTACTATACAGATACAGGGGAAACTTATGGCCAGACAGTCAAGAGTTAGCTAATGTTTTCCTAGCAATAACTTCTTTTACAAGTAAGATGGTTACTGTTTTAAATAATAATTGTCATTGTATATTAAAAGGGCCACAATAGAACCACTACAACCATAATGTTTACATTTTATTTTTGTTTGTTGATCAATTTTATGAAGTTCTTGCGCATTTCATATCTGAATCAAATTTGGTGCCTTTCCCCTCCCTGCTATCATCCTCCCCCTCCCCCATTTCATCTCATCATATTTCAGGTATTCTGTCATATATGTTAATCTTATGTGGTCAAGCATTTTTTCCATATGTCTGTAGGTACAAGTTCATCTACTGGAGTCTAGCAAGCCTATGTAGATTCAATCCCTTAAAGAAGATCAACTCTCCTGAACTCCACAGTAATCATTTGTCAATAGTTTCTTGGGCTCAGATTAGGGGGACATAGATTATCTTTTTATGTCCAGTTGTAGAACTCTGTCATAGCTTCTGTTTGTTGCAAAAGGAAGCTTATTTGAGGAGTGTTATATGATATATCTGTCTGTAATTGTAAGGATACATATTTAGCATACAATAAGAAATTTCATTTGTTTAGAGATAAGAGACAAACAGGAATTCCTCTGGGATTAATGACCTAGCCAACCATATGTATTTGGCTATATTTACAGTGCCACCGATGATTTCCCTCCCATACATAGCTGTTGATGACCTTATCCCCAGATAAAATTATCACTACTGCACCAATAAAGATAGTTTGCACAACCAGTCCTTGTTGTTAGGCTTTATAGCTGAGCTTGATCATTGACTGAATTTTGTCCCTTAGCAGCTAGAACTATGACAGCTAAACTTCAAGTAGAAGACCTCCAGGTCACTTCCTGCTCCATTGTTCCAATTCTTGTATCTGAAGTATGTCCTGTCCTCAGCAATAAGGTCTTACCTTCAGGTTCTGGGAAATAATCAAAGGCTCTACCAATAACCTTATTTTGGGGAGTCTCTTGGACTATACTGACCAACAACTCAAAGGGAGTTTTCTCCTGTCTGGCACTCTGTTTCTTGTTATGAAGCCTTTAGGTATACACATGCTTTCATGTTAAGATATTGTATGTATATTTTCGAGGTGTTTTTGAGTTAATGCATTTACTTCAGGATTTTTCATACCACTTAAGTTTTATTTATCTTTCCTTTCTCTACCTAACTTCTGTTATGTCTGAGCTTCGCAGAATTCCAAAGGACAAACAGGTGCCCACTTCCTCTGGCTGTCAATCTTCTGACATTTTTCCCTGGACCTGAGGCCCAAACCCATGGCTATAAATGTGTGGGCCTCAGTCACCTTCTTGCCCCTGCCCTGCTCCTGTCTTTGTTCCACCATGTGCCTGCAGGCGGCCCACTCTGGCAGTCCCACATGGAAGTAAATCATGTTCCAGGAGTGACGTAAACCTCATGTGCCTTTTTTATCTAGGGTCCTCACCTTTTTGTAAACTAATATAATGGTGCCGTGAAGTTGGTTAGGGCTTGAAATATTTTTGATATTTCAGGCCGTAGGCTCCGGTTGTTTTAAGCACTGGAATGGACTTGCCAGCAGTGCATTTCTCTGGACAACCAACTTCTACATTTCACAATGAGGTACCACTTCTCTCTCTCTCTCTCTCTCTCTCTCTCTCTCTCTCTCTCTCTCTCTCCACTTTGGCCTCCGATTCTCCTCCTTCTTGTTTTCTAACCTCCATTTAGAGGATGCATTTCTTCAATTCTGCTTTTGCTGTTTTGGACCCATGAGAGCTGGTATATCAGGGGTTCACCCCACTTTTCCCTCTGGACTGCTGTACACCGGGATGCTAGGGACAAAATCCGAACCCTTTTTCCAGTCTGGCCTGTGAATTTTGGGACTCTGATTTATGCAGGCCTGTTGACCCCTCTTCAGAGTCCTCTAAGTTGGTCGAATAGGCCCAGGTATTCTGACCGGCAACCCTGACACTAGGGTGGATGGGACCTAGTTCTCAGAAGGTGCTTTTGAGGCTAAAACACCTTTATTTCCTTCCTACAGATCTCTCTCTCTCTCTCTTCCTCTCCTCTCCTACCCCACCCCACATGCTCTGATCAGTATCTGTCCTCTCTGCACCCTTGGCAGATATCTGAAGTAATAGACTGCACCCTCAATCCAGGCTTTTTTTTCTTTTTTAATTTCTTTTACTGTGCATCTCCCTGCCCCACTACCCCCCCGCCCACCCCACCACCATGCGGTTTCCCCCTCTCCCACACTGCCATGCACTGCCATGTTCTGCTGCAGCTACGTTGCAGCTTTTTTTTTCCCCCACAGGTTCATTCAAACAGAAATGAAAGTGGCAGCCATGCCCACTAAGCTGCCATCTTGAGGCTGCCCCATTGTCATGACAGCCCTCAGCCACAACCACTCCATACAGACCACGTGGCAGGAAGCTTGAGTATACATGGGAGCTTATAACAACTAATGCCATGTTTTAATTCTTTTACATTTTATTTTTGGGTTTTATATTGGATTTATAAAAAAGGCAAATGAAATTCTATTAATACTTTTTGGTCTTTTCGAGACAGGGTCTCCCTGTAGCCCCAGCTGTCCTGGAACTCACCTTGTAGACCAGGCTGGCCTGGAACTCACAAAGATCCACCTGTCTCTGCCTCTCAAGTGCTAGGATTAAAGGCATGCGCCACCACTCCCGGCCCCATTAATACATTTTTATGTCAGAGTAACCAAGGTTTGTGTTTACCATACAGTGAATTTTCCACTTTTACTTTTGTATGGATAGTTAATTTTTTACAGCCTTTTGTTTGAGATTTTTACATCATTTGGCTTTTTAACAAACACTGTTTTGCTTTTGTTTTTTCATATTTTGTTTCCAAGACTTTTACCTAATTTTAAGGGATTTTTTTTTTTTTTTTTTTTTTTTTTGTCCTTTTCGAGACAGGGTTTCCCAGTAGTACAGCTGTCCTGGAACTCATTCTGTAGACCAAGCTGACCTTGAACTCACAAAGCTCTGCCTGCCTCTGCCTACCAAGTGCTAGGATTAAAGGTGTGCTCCACCATGCCCAGCTACAGATTTTGGCATTTTATCAGATTTTAGCGAATTCCATTTCATTGTTTTTTTATTTTTCTTTATAAACCCCATTTTATTCAGGAATTCACTTTTGTTTTTGCTTCTGTATACAAGCTTCCTTATCTGAGATGGTGTGTCCAAGCCTCCATATCTGAGAAGGTGTGTCCACCATGCACTGTCCCACCTGCATCCAGGTTTGCTTCAAGCAGTAAACTTTCACCTAGCTGGGAAATTTTGCTTTTTCCACTAACAATAAATTTATTCTCATTACATTAGCAGGTAATATACACAAGCCATCAGATCTGCCTGTCTGCCCCATCTGCCATCCTGCACAGTCAAATACACACAGCCTTTGCTAAAAAGCACAGTGTGGGCATACACGTTGTTTCCACCTAAGTAGATGTCTTAAACTCTAAATGATTCTGTGTAAATGTGACAATTGCAATTATTGGCTCCAAAGCCCTGGACAACAATGGACAACTTTAGATTTACATGTGCAGCAGATCAGGGAACTGAGAATTTTCTGTGCTTTACCATCAAGTTACTCTGAGTACCAATACATACCTATGTCATTTTAGGGAAAAAGGGATTTCCTGTTGTTAAACCATGTGTCTGTACAACCTGCCTGTGTGTTATAACTATTCTTCAGTGTGTTTTTGTAACTGTCATGTGTCCATGTTCTCCTGTGTGTTTTTTGTCAAAACAAAGTGGCGACTTCAAACTTCTTTCATTCTATATTGTACACAAAGAAGCAAAAAAAATTAAACTAAGCTTACTTTTGACATGCCTCTTAATTTTTTTCAAAGGCCTGATTTGAACCCAGGTTCCTATGTTTCTACACTGCTTATGTTTCTTATCTATCCAAATTATTTTCTACATAAGTATTATAACTAAAATTTTTCCTTTCCAACTTTTACTTGTTTCCAGACCTCTGAAGACCTGATTTTTGACCCTTATGGGTTCACTAACAGATGTTTTATTCTTTTTCTCCTATGCTGTTCCACCATCATTCTGATCAGAGATTATTTTAAAAAATCCCTGGATTCCTTCATACTCTGACACTTGGACAGTGGCACATGGCTTCTGCTGTAATCTATCCCTTTTAATGAAACAGCCCAAATACCTTTGGTATTGTCAGTTCTTTAATTATTGTATATATAATTGTGTTTTCCATTGTTTGTTAAAGTATTTCAATAAGTTCATAGTTTTAGAACCAAAGGTGCAAGACGTCATCTCAGCCTTGGCAGTGCAAGTAATTAGACCTCCATGTCCTAAATAATATTTCTAAAGGTGTTTTTTTTTTCCAGTGCATGTGACTGTACCATACATGGACTAGGATAAAAATAATTTTAATTAATTAATTAATTAATTATCAAATCCAGACCCGTGTCCCCCCATTTCCCCACCCCACCAGATCTCATGCATTCTGCCAAACATGCTTTTCATGTCTTTCTCAGTCTTTCTCAATATTCTCCATGAGGAAGTTGACTGTTTTGAGCAGAAGTTCACTGTTTCAGCTAGTTATTCGATGCAGTCATTTCTGTTGGTGTTGTTTCCAATATGCATCACTCCCAGCTGCTTTGGACAAAAGCTCAAGTGGCCATGCATAAGAAATACTTACAACTAGGTAATTGGCACTAGGATCCACAGATGAGGGATACCATTCATTGTTTGTTTTTCTGGGACTGTGTTACTTCACTCAGCATGATGTCCTCTAGCTCCAACCATTTTCCTGCAAAGCTCATGATATCATCTTTCTTTACTGCTGCATAGAACTCCATTGTGTAGATGTACCACATTTTCTCTATCCACTCATCAGTTGAGGGGCATTTGGGTTGGTTCCAGCTCCTTGCTATTGTGAAGAGAGCTGAAATAAACATGGCTGTGCATGTATCTCTGCGGTGGGGTGAGTCTTGAGGGTACATGCCTAGGAGTGGTATGGCTGGGTCGGGTGGCAAGTTCATTCCAAGTCTTCCAAGGGTTCTCCACACTGCTTTCCATAGTGGCTGTACGAGTTTACATTCCCACCAGCAGTGGATGAGTGTTCCCCTTTCCCCACAACCTCTCCAGCACTTGGTATCATTTGTTTTCTTGATCCTAGCCAGTCTTACTGGAGTAAGATGATATCTTAAAGTGGTTTTGATTTGCATTTCCTTAATGATTAGTGATGTTGAGCAGTTCTTGAGGTGTTTCTCAGACATCTCTAATTCCTCGCTTGTGAAGTCTCTGTTCAGTTCTTTGCTCCATCTATTGAGCGGGTCATTTGTTTTCTTTTTTCTTTGTTTTTTGAGTAGTTTATATATTCTGGAAATCAATGCTTTGTCAGATGTATCTGCAGTGAAGGTTTCCTCCCACTCTGTGGGATTTCTCTTCACTTCCTTGATTGTTTCTTTTGATGTACAGAAGCTTTTGAGTTTGATGAGGTCCCATTTGTCAATTGTCGACCTTAATTCTTGTGCAGCTGCTGTCTGATTTAGGAAGTCTTTTCCTACGCCTATGTCTTGTAGTCTGCTGCCAACTTTTTCTTCTATCACCTTCAGAGTTTGGGGTTTCACGTTGAGGTCTTTAATCCATCTGGAGTTGACTTTTGTACAGGGCGAGAGGTAGGGGTTTAATTTCATTCTTCTACAAGTGGTGATCCAGTTTTGCCAACACCACTTGCTGAAGATGCTGTCTTTTCTCCATTGTGGTTTCTTGGCCCCCTTGTCAAATATGAGATGGCTGAAATTGTATGTGCTCAGATTTGGATCTTCGGTTTTGTTCCATTGGTCAACAGGTCTGTTTTTGTGCCAGTACCAGGCTGTTTTTATGACTATAGCCCTGTAGTATAGTTTAAAATCTGGTATAGAGATCCCTCCTGTGTAGCTCTTTTCACTCAGGATTGATTTGGCTATTCGGGGTCTTTTGTTTCTCCAAATGAATTTAAGAACTTTTGTTTCCAAGCCTGTGAAGAAACTCTTGGGGATTTTGATTGGGATTGCATTAAATCTATACAAGAGTTTTGGTAAAATGGACATTTTTACAATGTTAATTTTCCCAATCCATGAGCATGGGAGGTTTTTCCATCTTCTGAGGTCTTCTTCAATTTCTTTCTTTAAGGGTTTAAAATTTTTGTTGTAGAGGTCTTTGGTGTCTTTGGTTAGGTTTGTTCCTAGGTATTTTATTGTTTTTGAGGCTATTGTGAGTGGGAAGGTCTCTTTGAATTCTTTCTCCAGTTGCTTGTTCTTGGTGTAAAGAAAGGCCATTGATTTTTTTAGGTTAATTTTGTATCCTGCCACTTTGCTGAAGCTGTTAATCATTTCTAGGAGTTTTCTGGTGGAGATTTTAGCATCCCTTAAGTAAACAATCATATCATCAGCAAATAGGGATAGCTTGACTTCCTCTTTTCTAATTAGTACTCCTTTAATTTCTTTTTCTTGCCTTATTACTCTAGCAAGTGTTTCAAGCACTATATTGAAGAGGAGTGGTGATAGGGGGCAGCCTTGCCGAGTTCCTACCTTTAAAGGGAATGTTTCTGTCATTTCCCCATTTAAGATGATATTGGCTGTGGAGGATAAATATCTTTTGAAGGAATGTGTGGATAAATGTGTGTATGTGTATGATATTGTTAAACAGCATATTAAGATCTGTCTGTGTATGATTGCAATGCATATGTCTCTGCTCAGTACAATCTTTATAAACTGTTATCACCAAATTTATTCATTAGAACCTTATTTATGAGTGTGTGCATGAAGTACTGTTCACTTTTAAGAATTCTATAATGTAATTATGGCATATACAAGAAATTATGTTCCACCTACCAGGTACTAGGTACTATATACCTTGTTACAGTCTCAAGTGATACAGACATATATAAATATTGAGTTACCGTTACATACTAAAACTGTTTTATACATCTGTTATACTTAGCAGATGTTACTTTTAATATTTTTAAGATAAATTAGGTTTTATTTCCAGTGACCATACGCACAGTCCAAATGTCACTAATTTGGTGAGCCCTAAGTATTTACTAACTGCTGTTTGTATGTGACAACCCCCCCCCTTTTCCTTCTCAAAGCTAAAATTCAAAATCTGGGACAAGTGACACAGCCTCATTTGAGATAGTCCTAGAAGTTATTGGTTTTAACCACTTTATTATCTTGGGTTTGTTCCATGTTAGAACTTTTTGCCTTTTATGCTATAAATGCATTGTACTTTGAGTACCTAAATGACCTTTATAGACCTTAAAGAACAAATTGTAGGCCTTACTGCATAGGTTAAATGTCAACTTGATAGCACCTGAGCTGAGAAACGTCAATAATTGTCTTCATTGGACTGGCCTGTGCCCATTGTGGGCAATGCCATCCTTGGCCAGATATATCTATATTGTATACAATAGGCTGATCATGAGCCAGCAACACAAGCCATTAAGTTGCATCCTTTCCTAGATTGTGCTACAGCTACTACCAACAGGCTCCTACCATGAGCTTTTATTATTAGTCAGAATATTTCGCCACAGCAATTAAGAATTTATTGAGTGCTTTAGTCAATGTTCAAGCTTTTCTTAGGAGTTATATGGTAATTAAAGTACCAAATTCATTCAAATAATCCTCTTGGAGGTTTAGCAGCTACACTTGGAGCTCCAATTTGATTTGGCAAGTGGAATTTGAAGGGACAATATTTTGGCCCCTATCCTCTGAGGTCAACTTGAGTCCTAGGACCCTGCATTGGCACATTTGTACATGTCCTGTGGCAGCGAGTCACCAGTCACCCCAGCCCTGGGAGGTCTTGGAGATTCACTTAAAAGTACTTCATCCAGTCAGTGTCCAGTCAAGTGAGGAAAGTCCATATAGAGGAGAAACTCCTAACACTTCGATGGGAAGCTCTGGTCAAGCAGGCCTGACTTTGTCCTCAAATAGATGGAACTGGTGAAGAGAGCCAAGCAAAAGGCCTAAGTGACCCCCTAAGGACCAGAACCTCAACTGACATTAACACCAAAACTAACTTCAATTATCTTAGCTAACTCTTTTTTGGGGGGATCTTTTTGAGACAGCAACTCCTTTTAGTCCCAGCTAGGCTGGAGCTCACTCTGTAGACCAGGCTGTTCTTGAACTTGCAGAGATCTGCCTGATTCTGCCTCTGGAGTGCTGGGATTAAAGGTGTATGCCACCACACCCAGCTCCTAACTGTGTGGTTTTATACACCCCAATAGGAAACCATAATCTAAAGAAGAGAAAATGAAATTATTTATTACCATAGAGATAGGTGAGAGACCTACTGTTTCATGTTAGTAACTGTGCTGGATAGCTTTAGTGTCAACTTGACACACCTGGGTTGAGGGAGCCTCAATTGGGGAATGCTCCATTAGATTGGCCTGTGGCCACATCTGTGCAGTGTCTTGATGGTCGAGCAGTGTGGGAGGGCCCAGCCCACAATGAGTAGTGCCACCCTGGGCAGGTTATTTTGTACTGTATAAGAAGGCAGGCTGGGCATGAGCCAGGGGAACAAGCCAGTGAACAGCTTTCCTCCATGGCCTGTGCTTCAACTCCTGCCTCCAGGTTCCTGCCCTGAGTTCCTGTCTTGGGATCCCTGAGTGATGAACTGTGACCCAGGAGATGTAAGCTGAATAAACCCTTTCCTCCCCAAGTTGGTGTCAGTCAGAGTATTTTGTCACAGCAATGGAAGACAAACTAGAACATAAATTGGTACCAGAAGAGTGGGGTATTGCTGTGACAGACCTGACCTTGGAGTTTTGGGGAAGGATTGTGGAGGCGTTTGGAACTTTGGGCTGGGAAGATCATTGAATGCCTAAAGATTGTGGCTGTGTTAATTGGAGCAGTTTTGCTGAAATATTTGTAGAAGATGGAGGCCTGGATTGTGAAGTTTCTCATTTCAAAGGGGAGCAGAGATCATCAGGACTATGTAATCTGTGGGTTCTGGTCAGCTGGGGCTGAAGAATCAGCTGTAAGTAACAAGAGACCAGAACCTGAAGTGAAATCTTTGTTGTACTGGGACAATTGATGCTGGTTAGCTGGGGCTGAAAAATCAGCTGTAAGTAACAAGAGACCAGCATCACTGTGGTGAAATCTTCTGGGAAGAATTTCTTCAGGGTCAGCACACAGAAGCTGTGATCCAGAAGGGGCCTGAGCCTCCATCTCAAGCCAGAAGCAGGACTTGGTAGTGTGTAAGAGTCTCCTATATGGTTCTGGTGTTGAAATTTGAGGGGGTCACAGAGAGCAGCCGAGGCTTGGCACTGTGAGAGGTCAGGAAAGACCATTGGTGGAAGTGCACCTCGGTTGCAGTGAAGACCCCAGGATTGCAGGGGTCATGGAGAGAAGCTGAGGCTTTGCACCAGGAGAGGTCAGAAGAGACCATTGGTGAAGGTGCTGCCTCAGTTTCAGTGGCGACCCCAGCTTTTTGGAGATGCCAGGACCATGGGACGACCACCAAGAGCAGCGGCAGGTGTGGAATGGAGTCAGCCTGGGCCTTCGAGATGAGCTGTGTGTGCCACGGATGGCAGAGTCAGAGAAGGGGAGCTGCCGAGACCCTTTGGAGCCCAGAAGATCGTGAGTGAATCCCAGGTGTCCAGCCTTGAGCTACTTGCTGGACTTAGGTTTTGTTTGAGAGTGCCTGAATCTTCCCTTTGAAATAAGACAGTACTTGTTTTGGATTTTATAGCAGCCCACAGTTAAGAGACTTTTAATGGACTGTGAACTTTTAAGTGTTTGAACATTTTAAGGACTGTGGGGTTTTTAAGGTTGTACTGTCTTAGGTTGTGATTAATAATAACATCATACTTTGAGGATAAGAACTGGAAAGGTGGTGGTTTAACAGTCATGTGTTTTGTGTGTCAAGTTGACAAGGGGTCAATTGTGCTGGATAGCTTTAGTGTCAACTTGACACACCTGGGTTGAGGGAGCCTCAATTGGGGAATTGGCTCCATTGGATTGGCCTGTGGCCACATCTATGGAGTGTCTTGATGGTCGAGCAGTATGGGAGGGCCCAGCCCACAATGAGTAGTGCCACCCTGGGCAGGTTATTTTGTACTGTATAAGAAGGCAGGCTGGACATGAGCCAGGGGAGCAAGCCAGTGAACAGCTTTCCTCCATGGCCTGTGCTTCAACTCCTGCCTCCAGGTTCCTGCCCCGGGTTCCTGTCTTGGGCTCCCTGAGTGATGAACTGTGACCCAGGAGATGTAAGCTGAATAAACCCTTTCCTCCCCAAGTTGGTGTTGGTCAGAGCATTTTGTCACAGCAATGGAAGACAAACTAGAGCAGTAACCTACTGTGTCATGTTAGAAAATATCTCAGAGATAGGTGACAGAATTAAAGTGCCATGCCAGAACATACCACCTTTTATATTCTCATGGTTATGGTCCTCACTCTGGAGCTCTGTGTACTAAAAATTTTTCCAAATCCTCAAACTAGGGTAAGGTCCTGTCTCCTTCTGCAGAACCTAGACAGGGATCCTCCAATTGCTAATGCATCCAGAAAGCCCCCCTCTTGGTACTGTGAAGTCTCTGCACTGGTATACTCATATAAGACTCAACCAGCTTGTCTTTTCAGTTGCAGAGGAAATGTCCACTAAGTACTGGCCACTATCAATCTGGACCAAAACCACTGAGCAGAACACTCAGAGCAGCCAAAATGGGAAACCAGATTTTAACTCTCTAGCCTTACAGCTGTTCCCCAAGGACTTCTCCCCCCATCAGCTCTGAATCAGATACAGAAGAGAGAACAGTGTCCCATTTACTTATCATAAGCAAAGGCTGTAATGTTAGGTCTGAGGTTGCCAGAATTCCAAGGGACACACAGGTGCCCACTTTCTCCAGAGGCTGTCAATCTTCTGACCTCTTCCCCTGTACCTGAGGCTCCACCCCTTGGCTATAAATGGGTGGGCCCCAGTCGCCATCTTGCCCCTGCTCTGCTCCTGCATTTGTTCCACCATGTGCCAGCAGGTGGCCCACTCTGGCAGTCCCACATGGAAGTAAATCATGTTCCTGGAGTGACTTAAGTCTCATGTGCCTTTTTATCTGGGGTTTGTGCCTTTTTTATAACCTAATAACTGCCCTCCTCCCTCTCCAGTTTAAGTTAACCCCATTTTCCCCTTGATAATACCTGTGTCATATTATTCCTCATCCCTTTATTTTTTTCCCCCACCATGGGTATTTTTTTTTTGTCCTTCCCACCTCCCTTCCCAGTTGACTATCTCCATTTTCCCCATTCCCTCTTGTAGAAAATCTATCACCCTCTCCTGGGCTTTATCTTTCCCTTTGCCTCCAAGCTTCCTTTCCATTTTCCTGGCTCTATATACTGACATAGAGGTATTGGTGCTGACAGCCACAAATTACAAATAAGGCAGAATATACATTGGTTTTCAGAACCTGTGTTATTTCATGTGTGTGTATATGTGTTCATATGTGTGTGTGTGTGTATTTGTGTGACAAGATCAGAGGTATTAAGTATTGTTTCACAGGTGATATCCACATTGATTTTTTGAGACATTGTCTCCTACTGAACTCAGAGCTCACTGCCCAGGAAAAGAAAGCTTGCAAGTGAGTCCAAGAGATCCACTTATCTCTGCCATTCCCATCCAGCACTGCAATTATAAGCATTCATCACCATACCCAGCTTTTTTTTAAGGTGAGTTTCAGGGGGTGAATTCCATTCCTCAGCAAACTCTTCAAAGATTAAGCAGTCTCTCTAGTCCCATGTCACTGCTTTCTTTTGAAATGAGGGCTCTATCTACACTACCCAGGAGGATCTTGTATACCTGGGTGTAAGTGACCCCTCAGCTTAAGCCTTCTGAGTAGCTATTGGGACAGGTGTAAAATGTGTCCAGCTCCGTAATTCATATGCACTCAAAAGCCTATAATTCTACTTTCCTTTCTTTATGGTATTCATATTATTGCAGTGGTCTCCAGATGAATGTTCAGTATCTCTAAGGTAAGTCTTCATCTTGGTTAATACTGGATTTTCCTTGTCCTGTAAATAAAAGAAATGCTCTTCTTTTTCCTATAAAACTTACTGTATAATTCAAAGTCTTGAAGTGGGGTGAGGAAATGATTCATCAGGGAAAGAATTTATCATGCATGCTTCCAGAGTGGAGTTCAGATTTCCAAGATTCATGTGAAGGCTGGGTACATTGTGGCTACTGCCTATAATCCCACCTCTCAGGAAACAGAGACAGGCAATGCCCAGAGCAAGCTAGTTAGCAACACTTGCCAATCGGGCAAGCTTCAAGTTGACCCAGAGACTCTGCACTCACAAAATGTTGTGAAATTTGACCAAGGAAAACATCTGATATTTATTTACAGCCTCTGCATGCATACTGTCTGTGAACATGCATGCCCCATGCACATACAAATATGCATCCAGAAATGTATAATTCTACACACACAAAAGTTGAAGGAAAGAATTTTATTTTTTCACCCCCCAAATTGATCAATGTATGAGGACACATATATGGTCAATTTGATTGAAACATTGAACACCATACACTTGTAGAGAAGTAGCACTTGGTACCATGAAAACCTATGCTTTTTAGTTTTTTATAAAATATTTTAAAAACAGGAAGATAAACTTCTATTTGTGGTCCTGGAGGATTGGCTCAGGGCATAAACTCAAGAACTCTAAATTAGATTCCTAGCAACCATATTCAAAAGCCCAGTACATGGACATATCCAGAGAAAAGCAGAAACAGGAGGATCCATGGGCCTGGGTGGCCAGATTGTCCTGCTCAATTGCTGTGCTACAGGCTCATTTCTCTAAAAAATAAGATTCAAAGAGAGAGAGAGAGAGAGAGAGAGAAAGAGAGAGAGAGAGAGAGAGAGAGAGAGAGAGAGAGAGAGAGAAAGAGAGAGAGAGAGAGAGAGAGAGAGAGAGAGAGAGAGAGAAAGACACTCCATGTTGATCTCTGACCTGCACTTGCACATACATTTACATATGTATTTTCATACTCACAGGGAATTACCATGTTTACAGACCCTATTTGGTAGTTTAGCTATCTACCTACTGAATTACGCTTGCTTCACAGAAATACCTTACTGCATTTTGAACGTGGGAACTGAGTTCCAGCCTGCCATTTAGCAATAACACTCCCTTCCCCAATTTGCAGAATTTAAGTCAACCAACAGGAATGCATGTTACCTGAAAAACTTGTGTCCTACACCAGATGGACCAGCCTGTGTCTCCTGAATCCCACGCTGAGGAATTCTAGGACAGATTAGATGCTCCCAAGCATACTATAATACCAAATCATATTTTGTGCATGGCAAGAGACATGCTTTTTGAGACAGAACATTCCAGGCCATGAAATCACAGTGAGCTGCGGCTGAACAGAGGCTCCAGAGTTGTGAAGAAAGAAGATAAAATCTAAGTGTTCAGCTGCAAGACTGGCAGACAGATGGGAGAGGAATCAAAGGACTCTCAGTGATGAAAGAAAGACAGCTGAGTAAATTTCAGCACTCTCCTTTAATACATGCAAGTTAATTGGCATGGGATTTCTCTGCACTGTGCCTCTGTGAATACTTGGTAGAAATGTTGCGTTACTTTACAGCTTATTTGCCAACCAACAGTCCTTCAAATGAAAATAGAATCCCTAAGTAAATAATAAATCAATAAATAAAATCATCAGTCTGTCATATGAAGGGAACAAGGAATTGGGAATCGTTTTATAAAAGATTTATTTTTATTTATTATTATTTTTTATGTGTATGAGTGTACTGTCTGCATGTAGGTTGGTGAACCCGTGGCAATGCCGTGGATATCAGAAGAGGGCATCAGGTTCCCCTGGAACTGGAGTTAAAGACGGTTCTTATCCACCATGTGGGTGCTGGGAATTGAACCCGGGTCCTCTGCAAGAGCAGTCAGGGCTCTTAAACACTGAGCCATCTCTACAGCCTCTGGAATTGGGTATCTTATGTTAATATGGTATGGTATATTCCACCACCACTTTCTTTTAAGTGGTGCTTAGCCTAGATACTTGCTCCATAGTGACTGTCCTATGTTACCACAGCAAACAGAAAAATACCCCCAAAACATTCATTTATCTTTGCTCATAACATTCACAGGAGCATGTTGTATATTAAGTTCTGTCTATTTTTATGTATGTATATGCATGTATCTATACATATGTGTTCAGAGCTTGAGGAGGCTAAAAAGGCACATCAGATACCCTCAAGCTGGGGTTATGGACCACCCAACTTGAGTGCTGGGAACAGTCGCTGGATCTGCTGCTAGAGCAGCAAGTGTTCATAACCACTGAGCCATTTCTTCAGCCCCATTAAGTTATCCTACAGATGAAGAAAGAATAACATAGGAAAAGGAAAAAAAAAAAGGCAAAACAAGTTGAACTTAACAGAGAAAACGATAAAGTATCCATGTATTATATACTGGTAGTTCCGAGCCAGCAGGTAATTTTATGTCATGGAGAATATTTAGCAATCTCAGTAGCCATTTGTGATTGTTATGTTTGATGGGCAAGCAGGGTACTACAAGGATCTAGAGGGTAAAAGTCAAGGAAATTCCCAGAGAAAACATTTACGGTACAGGATAGCTTCTTTCTTTACCCCACTGTAAGCAGACACTATTCAAGACAATGAGTAGTATCAAAGAAAAGCTACTGTCTATGAATTCTTGACATAAAAAGATGAAATATAAAAGACTTGACTGAGAAAAAAGTTAATGTTCAATCAAAAAATAAAAGGAAATACTGCATACATGTCAATTTTCTTTCAAATGGAAAATGATATACTTAAGGATTTTCTTGCACCAGAATTGATGTGATGACAGAGGCTTCCATTAAGCCTGGGGAATTTTTTTTTTTTTTTCGGTATGTATATCAATGTACTGTCTGCATGCAGGTTTGTGCACCCGTGTCGTGCAATGCCGCGGAGGTCAGAAGAGGGTCTCGGATTCCCCTGGAACTGGAGTTCTCCTGGAACTGGAGTTTCAGACGGCTCTCGGCCGCCATGTGGGTGCTGGGGATCGAACCCGGGTCCTCTGCAAGAGCGGTCGGCGCTCTTAACCGCTAGGCCATCTCTCCAGCCCCAAGCCTGGGGAATTTAATGTTAAGATATGTGTACATGTAAAGACACACTGTGTGCTCTCTAATATTGATGGTCAATTAAAAAATTTTTTATTATATTTTTTGTACAAGATTATGTTACTAATCAGATCTAGACCCGTGTCCCCCACCCTACCCTCCCAACCCAACAGTGCTCATGCATTCTGTCAAACATGCTTTTCATCTCTTTCTCAGTCTTTCTCAAATTCTCCATGTGGAAGTTGACTGTTTTCAGCAGAAGTTCACCATTTCAGTCAGCTCTTTGGGACAGTCCTTTCTGTTGTTGTTGTTGTTTCCAATATGCCTCACTCCCAACTACTTGGACAAAAGCTCAAGGGGCTGGGAATAAGAAATACTTACAGCTAGGTAATTAGCACTACAATCCACAGATGAAGGATAACATTAGTCATTTGTTTTTCTGGGACTGTGTTACTTCACTTACCATAATATCTTCTAGTTCCATCCATTTACCTGTGAAACTCATGATGTCATCTTTCTTTACGGCTGAATAGAACCCCATTGTGTAGATGTACCACATTTTCTCTATCCGTTCATCAGCTGAGGGGCACTTAGGTTGATTCCACCTCCTTGCTGTTGTGCAAAGAGCTGCAGTAAACATGGTTGAACATGTTTCTCTGTGGTAAGATGAGTCTTGTGGGTACATGCCCAGGAGAGGGTTGGCGGGGTCAGGTGGCAAGTTCATTCCAAGTCTTCCAAGGGTTCTCCACACTGCTTTCCATAGTGGCTGTATGAGTTTACATTCCCACAAGCAGTTGATGAGTATTCCTCTTTCCCCACAACCTCTCCAGTACTTGGTGTCATTTGTTTTCTTGATCCTAGCCAGTCTTATTGGAGTAAGATGATATCTTAGAGTAGTTTTGATTTGTATTTCCTTAATGATTAATGATGTTGAACACTTCTTAAGATGTTTCTCAGCCATCTCTAATTCCTCACTTGTGAAGTCTCTGTTCAGATCTTTGCTCCATATATTGGGTGGGTCATTTGTTTTCTTTCTTCTTTGTTTTTGAGTAGTTTATATATTCTGGAAATCAATGCTTTGTCAGATGTTTCTGCGGTAAAGGTTTCCTCCCACTCTGTGGGATTNCTTGTGAAGTCTCTGTTCAGTTCTTTGCTCCATCTATTGAGTGGGTCATTTGTTTTCTTTTTTCTTTGTTTTTTGAGTAGTTTATATATTCTGGAAATCAATGCTTTGTCAGATGTTTCTGCGGTAAAGGTTTCCTCCCACTCTGTGGGATTTCTCTTCACTTCCTTGATTGTTTCTTTTGATGTACAGAAGCTTTTGAGATTAATTAGGTCAAATTTGTCACTTATCAACCTTAATTCTTGTACAGCTGCTGTCTGATTTAGGAAGTCTTTTCCTATGCCTATGTCTTGTAGTCTGCTGCCAACTTTTTCTTTTATTGCCTTCAGAGTTTGGGGTTTCACATGGAGGACTTTAATCCTTCTGGAGTTAATGTTTGTACAGGGTGAGAGGAAGGAGTTTAATTTCATTCTTCTACAAGTGATGATCCAGTTTTGCCAACACCACTTGCTGAAGATGCTGTCTTTTCTCCATTGTGTCGTCTTGGCCCCCTTGTCAAATATGAGATGGCTGAAATTGTATGTGCTCAAGTTTGGATCTTCGGTTTTTTTCTGTTGGTCAAATGTTCTGTTTTTGTGCCAGTACCAAGCTGATTTTATGACTACAGCCCTATAGTATAGTTTGAAGTCTGGTGTAGAGATCCCCCTCTGTATTGCTCTTTTCATTTAAGGTTGTTTTGGCTATTTGTGGTCTTTTGCTTTTCCAAACGAAATTAAGGACATTTTTTCCAAGCCTGTGAAGAAACTCTTGGGGATTTTATATGGGATTGCATTAAATCTCTACAAGAGTTTGAGTAGAATGGACATTTTTACTATGTTAATTTTCCCGATCCATGAGCATGGGAGGTTTTTCCATGTTCTGTCTTCTTCAATTTCTTTCTTCAAGGCTTTAAGTTTTTGTTGTAGAGATCTTTGATGTCTTTGGTTAGATTTGTTCCTGGGTATTTTATTGATTTTGAGGCTATTATGAGTGGGGAGGTGTGCTGGATAGTTTTAGTGTCAACTTGACACACCTGGATTGAGGGAGCCTCAATTGGGGAATTGGCTCATTTGGATTGGCCTGTGGCCACATCTGTGGAGTATTGTCTTGATGGTCAAGCAATGTGGGAGGGACCAGCCCACAGTGAGTAGTGCCACCCTGGGCAGGTTGTTGTGTACTGTATAAGAAGGCGGGCTGGGCATGAGCCAGGGGAACAAGCCAGTGAACAGAATTCCTCCATGGTCTGTGCTTCAGCTCCTGCCTCCAGGTTCCTGCCCTGAGTTCCTGTCTTGGGCTCCCTAAGTGATGAACTGTGACCCGGGAGATGTAAGCTGAATAAACCCTTTCCTCCCCAAGTTGGTGTCAGTCAGAGTGTTTTGTCATAGCAATGGAAGACAAACTAGAACAGAAGGGCTCCTTGAATTCCTTCCTCAGTTGATTGTTGTTGGTGTAAAGAAAAGCTACTAATTTTTTTAGGTTAATTTTGTATCCTGCCACTTTGCTGAAGCTGTTATTCGTTTCTAGGAGTTTTCTGGTGGAGTGTTTAGCATCTTTTAAGTAAACAATTATATAATCAGCAAAAAGGGATAGCTTGAATTCCTCTTTTCCAATTAGTACTCCTTTAATTTCCTTTTCTTGCCTTATTGCTCTAGCAAGTGTTTCAAGCACTATATTGAAGAGGAGTGGTGACAGAGGGCAGCCTTGCCGAGTTCCTACATTTAAAGGGAATGTTTCTGTCCTTTCCCCATTTAGGATGATATTTGCTGTGAGTTTCCTGTATATGGCTTTGATTATAATGAGGAATGATGCATCCCTCCAATCTGATACCCTCTAGGACTTTAAGCATGAAGGCATGCTGGATTTTGTCAAAAACTTTTTCTGCATCAATTGAGATGATAGTGTGGATTTTGTCTTTCAGTCCATTTATATGCTTGATGATATTAATTGATTTTCATATGTTGAAACATCCCTGCATCTCTGGTATGAATCCAACTTGGTCATGATGGATGATCTTCTTGATGTGGGTCTGTATGCAGTTTGCCAGTATAATGTTTAGAATTTTGGCATCTGTGTTCATTAAGCGGATGGGTCTACAGTTCTACTTTTTGGTTGTATCTTTGGCTGGATTTGGTAATAGAGTGATGCTGGCTTCATAAAAGGAATTTGGGAGAATTCCCTCTGTTTGTATCCTTGTAAACTATTTCAATAATAATGCTTGTAAGTCTTTTTGAAATGTTTCATAGAATTCTGCCATGAAACTGTGTGGGCCTGGGCTTTTTTTAGTTGGGAGGTTTCTTATCACATCTTCAATTTCTTCATATGTTATGGGTCTGTTTAAGCTGATGATCTCTTCTTGGTTGAGCTTTGTTCATTCCCAGAATTTCAGATATTCATCCACTTCCTCTATGTTTTCAAACTTGGTAGAGTATAGGTTTTTGAAGTATTCCCATATGATATTCTGGATGTTTTCCTTGTCTGTTGTGATATTTCTCTTTTCATCACAGATTGTATTGATTTGGAGCTTTTCCTTCATTCTTTTGTTTAACTGGGCGGGAGGTCTGTCTATATTGTTTATTCTTTCAAATAACCAATTTTGGATTCATTGATTTTTTTTTGTATTATTTTCTTTGTTTCTATTTCATTGATTTCTGCTCTGATTTTTTTATTTCTTCCTGTCCGTTGCGTTTTGGGTTCATCTGTTGTTGCCTCTCAGGTGCTTTTAGCTACAGTGTTAGATTGTTCACTCGTGCTCTTTCTGTTTTTCTAATGTAGGCACCTAGGGCTATAATCGTCCATCTTAGGACTGCTTTTAAGTTATCCCATGTTTTGTTGTGTTGTATTATCATTGTCATTCAGTTCCAGTAATGGTTTATTTATTTCTATATCACTTCCTTGACCCATTCATTATTCAAGAGTGTGTTGTTTAGTCTTCTTGTGTTCTTATAGATAGTAGGGCTTAGCCTGGTGTTGATATTGAGCTTTATTGCACAGTGGTCTGATAGAATGCACGAAATTAATTCAATCCTTTTGTATTTGTGGAGGTTTCTTCTGTGTTCCAGTATGTGGTTGATTTTGAATAATGTTCTGTGGTGTGCTGAGTCGAAAGTGTATTCTCTGCTATTAGGGTGGAATATTCGGTAAATGTCTTTGAGGTCCATTTGTTGTATCATATCGTTCAGTTAAGAATTCTCTCTGCTTATTATTTGTCCTGTTGACCTGTCCAAAGGGCTCAGTGAGGTATTGAAGTCCCTTACTATGAGTGAACTGGGGTTAGTCTGTGACTTGTGGTCTTGGAGACTTGTCTTTATAAAGTTTGGTGCACCAGAGTTTGGTGCATATATACTCATAATTGTGAAATCTTCTTGGTGAATTTTTCCTGTGATAAAAAATGTAATGAGCTTCTTTGTCTCTTCTGATTTCTTTTACTTTGAAGTCTATTTTGTCTGATATTAAAATAGCAAGACCTGCTTTCTTTTTGATACCATGTGCTTGGAATATTTTTTCCATCCTTTCACTTTCAGGTTGTGCCTGTCCTTGAAGGTAAGATGTGTTTCTTGTAGACAGCATACCAGTGGGTTCTGTTTCCTAATCCAATCTCCCAGTCTATGTCTTTTGATTGGGGAATTTAGTCCATTAATATTTAAGGTTATGACTGATAGGTTTGTGATGCTTCCTTTTGCTTTATTATCCATTTGCGGTTTGGATTTAGGTTTCTACTTCTGAAGTTATGCTTTCATTGATTTCTCTTTCTAAGTGTCTGGGGATGGTTGCTCCTTTCTACTGTCCTTTGAATTGCTTCAAGTATTCTCTGAAGGGTTGGTTTTCCGGACATGTATTCTTTCATGTTGTTTATGTCATGGAAGGTTTTTCTCTCTGCTTCAACTATAATCGACATTTTTTCTGGGTATAGTAACCTTTGTTGTTATCTATTGTCCTTTAACACTGGGAATGTTTTGCTCCAGGTTCTTCTTGCTTTCATAGTTTCCACTGAGAAGTCCGTTGTAATTCTGATAGGTTTCCCCTTATAGGTCACTTATTGTTTTTCTCTTGTGGCTTTAAGGATTTTGTCTTTGTTTTGGGTGTGTAGCATTTTAACTATGATGTGGCATGGAGAGTTTCTTTTCTGATCTTGTCTGTTTGGAGTCCTATATGCTCCTTGTATTTGTATACCTGGTTTGTTGTTGTTTTTTTTTTTTTTTTTTTTTTTTTTTTTTTTTTTTTTTTTTTTTTTTAGTTTGGGGAAACGTTCATCTATTATTCTGTTGAAGATTTGATCAATACTATTCTCTTGGGATCCTTCTCCTTCCTCTATTCCTGTGATGCAGAGGTTTGATATTTTCATAGTGTCCCACAGTTCCTGGTTGTTCCACTTTTTGTATTGTTCATTTTTCCTAATCTTTACTTGAGGTTTTTAGTTGTTCTATGTTATCTTCCAGGTCTGGTATTCTTTGTTCTGCTTCCACCATTCTGCTTCTGAGGCATATTCCATTCCTTTACTCTTGATTGGATATGTTGTGGAGGAAAGGGTTTATTCTGCTTACATTTCCTGGGTCACAGTTCATCACTTAAGGAGCCCAAGGCAGAATCACAGGGCAGGAACCTGGAGGCAGGAGCAATAGTACAGGCCTCCATGGAGGAATGTTGCTTACTGGCTTGCTCCCATGGCTCATGCTCAGCCTGCCTTCTTATATGGTACACAACAACCTGTCCAGGGTGGCACTACTCATTTTGGGCTGGGCCCTCCCACACTGCTCGACCATAAAGACAATACTCCACAGATGCAGCCACGGGCTAATCCAGTGGAGCCAATTCCCCAATTGAGGCTCCCTCAACCCAGGTGTGTCAAGTTGACAGTAAAGCTATACAGCAAACTGACCCCTTGTCACCTTGACACATAACACACATCACTATTAAACCACCACCTTTCCAGTTCTTATCCCCAAAGTATGATGATAACATTAATCACAACCTAAGACAGTGCAATCTTAAAAACCCCACAGTCCTTAAAATGTCCAAACGCTTAAAAGTTCACAGTCTATTAAAACTCTCCAGGCATGGTTGTGCATGCCTTTAATTCTAGCACTTGGGAGGAAGAGGCAGTTGGGTCTTTGTGAGTTGAAGGCCAGCCTGGTCTACAGAGTGAGTTCCAGGACAGCTGTGTCTACAGGTAGACCCTGTCTCGAAAAGATAAAAACAAACAAAAACAAATAAAATTGTCTTAACTGTGGGCTGCTGTAAAATCCAAAACAAGTATTGTCTTATTTCAAAGGGAAGAATCAGGCACCCTCAAACAAAACCTAAGTCCAGCAAGTAGCTCAAAGCTGGACACCACTCACAATCTTTTGGGCTCCAAAGTGTTTCAGCAGCTCCCCTTCTCTGACTCTGCCATCTGTGGTACACACAACTCACCTCGCAGGCCAAGGCTGACTCCATTCCACACCTGCAGCTGCTCTTGCTGGTCTTCCCATGGTCTTGGCATCTCCAAAAAGCAGGGGTCGCCACTGAAACTGAGGTTGCTTCTGACTTCTCCTGATGCAAAACCTCAGATTCTCTTCCTGACCCCTAAAATCCTAGGGTCTTCACTGCAACAAGGCCACACTCTGACCAGTGGCCTTTCCTGGCCTCTCATAGTTCCAGACCTCAGCTGCTCTCTGTGATCCCTTCATGCTTTCAACACTGGACCCATATAGGAGACTCTTACATGTTACCAAGTCCTGCTTCTGGCTTAACATAGAGGCTTGGGCCCCTCCTGGAACATAGCTTCTATGTGCTGACCCTGAAGAAATTTTTCCCAGAAGATTTCACCACAGTGATGCTGGTCTCTTGTTACTTACAGCTGATTTTTCAGCCCCAGCTAACCAGCATCAATTGTCCCAGTAAAGCAAAGATTTCACTTCAGGTTCTGGTCTCTTGTTACTTACAGCTGATTCTTCAGCCCCAGTTGACCAGAACCCACAGATTAAACAGTACTGGTGATCTCTGCTTCCCTTTGAAACTAGAAACTTCACAAGCCAGGCTTCCATCATCTACAACTCTTTGAGCAAAACTGTTCCAAGTTCCACATCCACGATCTTTAGGTATTCAATGATTTTTCTAGCCCAAAGTTCCAAACGCTTCCATAATCCTTCCCCAAAACATCAAGGTAAGGTCTGTCACAGCAATACCCCACTGTCTGGTACCAATTTGTGTTCTAGTTTGTCTTCCATTGCTGTGACNATTTTTTTTTTGGGGGGGGAGGAAAGGGTTTATTCAGCTTACATCTCCTGGGTTCATCTCTTAGGGATCCCAAGGCAGGAACTCAGGGCAGGAACCTGGAGGCAGAAGCTGAAGCACAGGCCATGGAGGAATGCTGTTTACTGGCTTACTCCCATGGCTCATATCCAGCCTGTCTTCTTATAAGGTACACAACAACCTGCCCAGGGTGGCACCACTCATTGTGGGCTGGGCCCTCCCACACTGTTTGATAATCAAGATAGTACTCCACAGGTGTGGCCACAGGCCAATCCAATGGAGCCAATTCCCCAATTGAGGCTCCCTCAACCCAGGTGTGTCAAGTTGACACTAAAGCTCTCCAGCATATTGATGAGTGTTTTATTTTCTTTTTCATTTCCTATTCTGATTTCTTTAGTATTTCCACTTCCTTTTGGAGTTTCTCAATCTCTTCCTGTAGTTCTTTGCTTCGCTGGTTGTTTTTCTTATCTTTTTCAACATGGGATCTTTTCAGTGTTTCCACTCCCTTCTGGAGTTTGTCATTCTCTCTCTCTAGGTCCTTCTTGAGTTCTTCGTTCTCTTTTCTTAATTCTTTGATTTGCTCTTTATAATCTTGTACTTCTTTAAGTATGTTTACAATTTTATTTCTAATATCTGTTTCCTTGGCCATCCCAGTGGAATCCCACTATAGGAAACTTCCACAGGGTTGGTGGAACTTGGTGT
The DNA here is from genome assembly GCA_009823505.1 of Rhizomys pruinosus. Classification (NCBI taxonomy): domain Eukaryota; kingdom Metazoa; phylum Chordata; class Mammalia; order Rodentia; family Spalacidae; genus Rhizomys; species Rhizomys pruinosus. The sequence goes on from VZQC01009708.1 coordinate 798,058, forward strand.
GGGATTATCCTGCACCTTTCCCATGTTGTCTCTTCTTCGTCTCTCTGGCATATGGACTTCTCCTTGCCTGTATTCCAATGTGAATACCAAATGCCTCTTCATTGTGTTGAAAGCTTACTTTGCTTGCCTCCTTCAGATGCCTTCATTGTTTGTTTGACTGACTTGTTTTTCTCCTTTACTCCTTGCTTATGGAGTGTTGACTTCTCTAAGCTCTAGGCTTTCTATTGGAAGTCCAACTTACTCTTCCCTTTCTGTTCTGCAGGTTCTCCAAAGAATCAACTTGGACACTCCTTCCTTAGGTAATCCCAGTTGGCGGGGTGGGGCTTCTCTTTAGCCCATGCCCAGGTAGCTGTGCTTCAGGTAGTCTTGGGAGATACCCGATCTCAATCTCAAGACTCACACAAACCCACCTTTTATACCAGCTGGGGGGACAACTCTGCTCCCACAGCCACACCAGCCAATCAGGCCAAAGAAGAAAGACAATGAAATCCATTCAAACTGGTAAGAGCTGGGTGCTTCAGCTGCCTGGCTGAAGCACCCAGCTCTTACCTGTGCTTCAGTTGGTCTTGGGAGATCCCTGATCTCAATCCTATTGATGGTCAATTTGACAGGACCTAGGATCACTGAAGAGACAAGAGTCCAGACATTTCTGGGAGGAATTACTTTCATTAGGTCAGTTGAGGTGGAAAGAACCATCGTAAATGTGCATCTCACCATTCTCTGGGCTGTTGTCCTGGACTGAATAAAAAGGAGAAATCTGGCTGGAATCATTCACAATTCTCTCTCTGCTGCACAGCTGTGAATGCAAAGCCAACAAGTGCTTGAGCCTCCTGATATCAAGGATCCCCCACCCTGTGATGCATAGCACCCTGAATCTGGGAGCCAGAATAAACTCTCTTATTGTAGTTTCATTCCTGCTGTGGTGATTCAATGCCCTGATGAAGAGCAGATTAGGGGTAAAAGGGTTTAATTTAGCTCACAGTTCCTGCTTATAATCTATCACAGTAGGAAATCAAGGCAGGAACTTGTTGCAGCCACCATCAAGAACTGACAGAAACAAATACACATAGGCCTATTGGTAATTAGCTTAATGTCTGTGCTTTATACAGCCCAGAACTACCTGGCTCGAAAAAGGTGCCATTTACACAGTCTGGGTCTCCTCACATCAAAGAACAACCAGAGCCATCACCCACAGGCCTAGCTGCTCCAGACTGTCTAGGCCCATACATACTGACACTCCTCTCCCTGGAAATTCTAGGTCCTGTCTACATGACAATGTTAACTACCTATCACAACTTCTTTTTTGAAGTTCCTTTTGTCAGTTAGTCAGAGCAACAGGAGAGGGAATTCACAATCCATAGTGTAAATGTGTTTGTTAGAGGTTTGTGTAACTCAGGTTTGTCACTGCACAGACCATCTTTCCTGTTCTATGTGCTCTGTCTTCTGATTAACTGTAGTGCATACCTTCAATATCAAGAGGGGACTGTTGCGGGCCTATCTTCTTCCCTACCTCTCCGTTTGATACTTCTACTTTTAAAATAAACTCTGTCTGACTTTGAGCAGGCCATTGGCTAAAAGCTTAGCTTTCTTTCAAGTCGGTGGAAAGCATTCCTAAATTTTATTTGTAGATCAGTTGCATCCCTAGGATGGAGTGGAGGACTTCCTCTCAGAATTGCCAAGCTTCTTACTGTTTATCACTTTGGAGACACTACATCTCTGGTCTGGAATCTCTGGTCTGGATCCCAGCCTGGCAAAGAGGCATTGTATTTTCTGTGTTTACTATTGTTTTGACAGTATTTCACTTTTGTGGCTTGGCATTGTATATATATATATATATATATATATATATATATCTGTATGTATGTTCATAATTTCTTCTGAAACAGTTTTGTTTTGTCTGAGCATCAAACAAGAGACCTTCTGACGCAGTTCCCATGGACTGTGCCTCAGAGCAACATCTAATTTTGAAAGAAAAAAATTCGTTTTGCTATCTACAAAACATTCAAAATTGAAATGGGCTCCATGAGAAACTGTCAGCAGCTCACACGACCAGGACAAACTCAATGGTCAAACATTAGTTCTCATTGCATGAGATTATGTGGAGGTGAGTGAACAGAACTTAGACAAAAAGTGGCTGTATAACCTTAGTTGTTTCAAACTGCACTTCCCCATGAACATCTCAGGACTTATTGTTCACTGTATTCTAATGTGTATAATTTTGGAAGAATCATTGCAATCTAATGTGTATAATTTTGGAAGAGTCTATATCATATTTTGTGCCTGTACATTTTCTGTGTACAAACTTGTGAATGCATAGGGAGGCCCGAAGTTAATTTCATGAGTCTTTCTCAATCACTCTCCACCTAAATTTTTTGAGACTGGGTCCCTCGGTGAAGCTGGAGATTGCTGGTTGTGATACTCTAGCTGGAACCCCAGGAATTCTATTATCTGTGTCACCACATTGCTAACATTACACAATATATGCAGTGCACACGCAGTATAGGTGCTCCTGACTGAAACCACATACTTATACGTAGCCTTTTATCTACTGACCCAACCATTTTTCCCCCCAGGTTCTGAATAGATTTTTAATCAGAGAATTTTATTTGTTCTTTCTCTTGAATTATTTGAGTTCCTTATATTCCCACAGGATATTCTTTTGTGGTCAGATGTGTATATTTTGCACTTGATTTTCTGTGCGTTATTTCTATATATTGTTCCTTGTTTCTTTGCTGTCTAGAAGTTTTGTAGCCTGGAGTCATTATCACTGGACTTTAAAAAATTAATTGACTCTGCTTTTAGGGCATCCTTTGAACTTATGTTATGGACATTTAGGGAATAAAGGACCTAAAAAAGAATAGTTCCTTATTTTTTAAATTATCTTTACTTTTACTTATTTTCTGTGTGTATGATGTACTGTCTGATATAGGTTTGTGCACCCTTGTCGTGGCAATGATGCTGAGGTCAGAAGAGGGCATCGGGGAATTCCCCTGGAACTGGCGTTAATGACAGTTCTTAGCCATCATTGTTGGGGTGGGGGGGGGGGGGGGGTGGGGGGTTGGGGTGGGGGGGGGGGGGGGGGGTGGTGGGGTGGGGTGGGGTGGGTGCGGGTGGGGGGGGGGGTTGGTGGGGGGGTGCGGGGGGGTGGGGGGGGGGGGGGGGGGGGGGGGGGGGGGGGGGGGGGGGGGGGGGGGGGCGGGGTGGGGGGGGGTGTGGGGGGTGGGTGGGGTGGGGGGGGGTGGGGGGTGGGGGGGTGGGGGGTGGGGTGGGTGGGTGGGGGGGGTTGGTGGGGGGGTGGGGGGGGGGGGCGGGGGGTGGGGGGGGGGGGGGGGGGGGGGGGGTGGGGGGGGGGTTGGGGTGGGGGGCGGGGGGGGGGGGGGGGGGGGGGGGGGGTGTGGGGGGGGGGGGGGTGGGGGGGGGGGGGGTCGGGGGGGGGGGGGGGGGGGGAGGGGGTGGTGGGGGGGTGGGGCGGGGGGGGGGGGGGGGGTGGGCGGGGTGGGGGGGGGGCGGTGGGGGGGGGGGGGGGGGGGGGGGTGGGGGGGGGGGGGGGGGGGTGGGGGGGTGTGGGGGGGGGGTGGGGGGGGGGTTGGGGGGGGGTGGGGGGGGGGGGGGGGGGGTGGGGTGGGTGTGGGGTGGGGTTGGGGGGTTGTTGTGTCGTTGGGATCCAAACCAGTCCTTGGCAAGAGCCTTGCGCTCTCTTAACTTGCTAGCCTCTTCTCCAAACCCCAGAAGTTTCTTTTTTTCTTTCTTCTTTTTCTTTTTTTTGGTCTTTTTCAAGACAGGGTCTCCCTGTAGCCCCAGCTGTCTTGAAACTCACTCTGTAGACCAGGCTGGCCTTGAACTCACAAAGATCCACCTGCCTCTGCCTCCCAAGTGATAGGATTAAAGGAGTGCGCCACCAAGCCTGGCCATATTTTTTATTTTTGTTTTTTGACCCAGAAGTTTCTTAAGAGAACAGAAGGACACTAGGAAAAATGCCCCACAACAAGCCATTATATTATTAGGGAAATAAAATCAACCACCTAATTCTAATTAAAATGGCTGAAATCAAAATAAGAAAGCTTTACTATTGGTCTCATATGTTATATGATGACATCCTTAGTTTTTTGATTGGTGGCACCTGGTGGTCTGCTAAGTTAGTACATTCCAAAATGATTTATTCTGTTAGTCATGGGATGTTCAGTCAGAAGCCAAGGTGGGCAAGAAGTGGCTATTTAGGACACTAAAGATACCCAGAGATAAATGGTAGTTAGGCTGTGGACCTGCAACATATACTGTTGATAGAAAGCATGCTATTATGGCAATAATGGAAAACAGTATATGTCCTTAAAAAAAGTGCTGATAATCTTGGTTTTCAATTTGACATACCTGGGAATAGAAAAATCTCAGTTGAGGAATTTTCTTATCATACTGGTTTATGAGCACATCTATGGGACACTTTTATTGATAATTGATTTACAGTGGCCCAGGCCAATGTGGATGACTACATCCTTACACAGGTGGGCCTGGGTTGTGTAAGAAAGCAAGGTGAAGGGCTGGAGAGATGACTCAGTCACACTGGTTACCAGCACTGACTGCTCTTGCAGAGAACCTAGGTTTGATTCCCAACTCCCACTTAGCAGCTAACAACTGTCTAACTCCAGTTCTAGGGGATCTGGTTCCTTCTTCTGACCTCCATGGGCATTGCATGACACAGGTAGATTTACATACATGCATGCTATACACTCATACATATAAATAAAATAAAATAGAAAAGGAAAGTCAGGTGAATGTCAACCCTAGGCAAAGCCAATCAGAAATGTTCATTAGTGGTTTCTGTACCAAGCTCCTGCCTCCAAGTCCCTGCATTGAGTTCATGGCTTGACTTTCTCTTCATGATGAGCTATGACTGTAAGCTGAAATAAACCTTTTCCTCCCCAAATGTCTTTAGGTCATGGTATTAATCATAGCCACCAAAAGCAAATTAGAGCAAGTAGAACCACCATTTTAGCTAAACGTCTCACTTTGGGTTATTTGTTTAATGAAATTAAAAACACACATGGAGAGAACTTTTCACTTACTCACTGTAACACTAATCATGAACACAGTCTTATGTAAGGATTCAGATATAGTCAAACACACACATTAAAGTGATCATCCGTTGTATATTGTGCAACAAAGAAAGCCATTCTCCATACACTATGTGGTAAACAATGTGATTAAGTCTGCTTGCTTAATAATAATACCTCCCTCTGACTTCCTGTAGTCTCCTTCAAATTTCTTTCTCTGTAAATGGCACAGCCACTTATCTTTCTTCCAACCAAAAGTCAGAGACGATCCTTCTATTCCCTCAGCTTTGGTATCATCTACAAAACATCACTGAGGCATATTAATTTTTCTTACTAACATTCAGCACTCTAAACTCCTTCCCAAACTTCCATTATTTTAGCTATAACCTCAGTGTGTGTGCAAGATGCAAAATATACTTGCCACTGTTCTGTCAGTATTGCTTTCCAGTCCGTGATAAACCCTCCATTTTCAACACAAAGTGATCTTTCAGGAAGATAAGCCTGTTTATTGAACTATTTCATATTTTCTCAGGAGTTGTCCTGATAAGTCAAATCAATATGTTATTTAAAATCCAATCCAAGAAGGGTCAGGAACCCAGAAACAGGAGTTATGAGAAGACAAAGGGGGAGAATTTGAAGTAATATGGTGTTTAAATAATTCCAAAGGCTTGGTACCACATGCCTTTAATCCCAGCACTCCAGAGGTGGAGGCAGGTGGATCTCTGTGAGTTCAAGATTCTCCTGGTCTACATAGTGACTTCCAGGCTAGCTGGGGCTACAGAGAAACCTTGTCTAAAAAATAACTACAACAAAAAGTGAATCAAAATACAAGACAGTTCTCTTGGACATGCTGATGGAAGCCAGAGTACAAAATGGCTACTGATAGTGATTGAAGGCTTCCGGTTACACAAGCTACATTTGATGCTATGCCATAACTCTTTTCAAACTTGTGGCCAGACTGAGAAAATAGCCATCATTCTTCTATTTAAGTTCTCAGCTAATTTTCTCCTGCTATAAAAATATCCTGCATAATTTATAGGGTCTCGAACTTAAAATATCACTCATACACATATGGGGATTTCTGAGGTGAGGATCAGAAAGTAATGTGTAAGAATGGCTAATAATGAGTTTTATCATTCTGACATCTTCTAAATTGAGATGAAAGGGTGTTTTCTGTCTTGAAAAATGATCACAGGACCCTGGAAGAGATTCTCTTTGCGAGAGAGAGAGAGAGAGAGAGAGAGAGAGAGAGAGAGAGAGAGAGAGAGAGAGAGAGAAACTACCTGCTGTTTAATTTTATTTACATTTTTAAAGCAACATCCGGTGTTTTCCCTCCTCAAATATTGAAGAGCAGCCTGTTTACTAAATAAATTCATATGATGTGGAACTAGAGAAGGTAATTAAGAAAACATGACTAGAGACCCAAACAGCCCTCCATCTCTAACACCTGTGATTTCTTTATTAGAAGCTAGAGATTGCCAATAGCAAGTTCTGAAAGGACTTACATGAAGGAAGTGCATGTCTGGAAAAGATGAAGAAAACACAACTAGAACTGGCTTCTGGTTTACCCCCTTCTTGAGTGCATGAGAGACACAGAACTCTTTTCTGACTTCTTTATTCTATCATTACATACATCTGATTTCAGGGATGAAGAAGAAATTCATTCCCCAGATATTGATAATGATTAGTGCTGAGTATTTAGACTGTTTTGCTGGAGCTCATTCAGGCCTTGTGATTACTGGGCTAATAACCAAACTTCCCTGGGTATAAATAAGTGTCCTTGAGAAGCCTCCACTGAAAAATCTTGTGGGAACTGAAGGCTCAAATGCTTTCTTCAAGGGGAGCGTTCACAGCTCTTACCATATGGAGCAAAGGGAAGTGCTATAGTTTCCAACAGTAAATTCCAGCTGCCTTAAGTCACCAGTCAGCAACACATATGGAGTTCCTAAGACAGAAAATATTAAGCAGCCAGGAGACCTGGAAGGCCAGAGGCAGCAGAATAAACAGGTTTGCTCTCTTTCTTTGGGAGAGTATATTATACACACACACACACACACACACACACACACACACACTAGAATTTGGATAGAGAGACTTAGAGTACATTGAAACCAACAGTTCCAAAAATGTCCTTTGTTGCTTGGTCAGGAATTCTAGAAGGGAAGTCTATTTTCTTTTCTTTTCTTTTTTTCTTTTTTTAATTATGTTCTTTTTTTATTGACATTTTGTATATTTCATACATTATTTTTCATCCCACTTTGGATACATTCCCCTCTCCCTGGCCCTCCCTCCACCCCAGTTTTTGCATTCTGCCATACATGTCTTCCATCTTTCTCTCAGTGTTTCCAAGGATTTTTCCTGCAGAGGCTTGTTGTTTTGAGCAGAATTTAACTGTATCAGTCAGTTCTTTTACCCATTCCTTATGTTGTTGTTGTTCCCTCCCTTCTGTATTACTCCAAATTATGTCTGTTTAAACAACACATATGTATCAAAATTATGACCTTTGGGAATAAACTGTATGTTAATTCCAAAATATGTTTTGGGGTTCACTTTTTTCCTTTTAGTTTTATATTACACAAGAATATGTATACATATCTTCCACCCTTATATGGTAATCTCAGCCTGAATGAAACCCTTGCCTTTAGGCTGTATGTGAAGGACTTAAACCCAGCTGAGATATTTATTGTTCCCTTCTGGTGAACAGCTTTGAACTTAGAACTCAGCATTTTCATGGTAAAATGGGCTATCTTTATTCCCCCATTTCAGACTACCTCCTAAAGAGTTTGAAGGTTACTTCTTCAGAGGGGCAATACTAGAGTAGCAATAAAGGGATTTTAAAAGAAAACTCTGGCTTGTATAGGTACCTCACATTCCAGTTCAACAGCAGTAACATCTAGCTAAAAGACCACCCAATAGGGAGGTGTATCTACCTCAAGAAATGCTAAAGAGATAGAAAAATAATTATCCTTTTAATGAAATAATGTACTTGTTAGATCTGGGCTTCCCAGAATTCGAAGTGACACACAGATATCCATTTCCTCCAGAGGCTGCAATCTTTTGACCTCTTCCCCTGTACCAGAGGTCCGACCCCATGTTTATAAACGGGTGTGCCTCAGTCGCCATCTTGCTACTGCTGTTGCCACTACCCCACCAAGTGGCAACAGGTAGTCATCCCTGGCAATTCCTGAAGTAAATGTTCCTGGAGTGACTAAGCCACATGTGCCTGTTTTTTACTGGGGGATTGCATATTTATAATCTAACATAATAATGGTGCCGTGAGTGAACTCTGTTAAGGGTTGAGATGTTTTTGATTGGGCGGAGCACTAGCCGGCTTTCCCCTCAAAAAGAACGTAACTTGTTTTGTTTTTTGCAAACCCTGTGAATTGCCAGAAGCATATTTCTCTGGAGAACCAGCTTCCACATTTCACAGTAAGGTACCATTCTCTCCCATGTTCTCTCTCTCTCTCTCTCTCTCTCTCTCTCTCTCTCTCTCTCTCTCTCTCTC
>VZQC01009709.1:0-18445 GCA_009823505.1 Rhizomys pruinosus
TTAATTCTAGAACCTTTTAAGGCACCCACAATATAAGAGTGCAGTTTTTTCAATCATGAGGTAGTATAACATAACGTTGATCGTTGTGCCTTACAACTAGGTTACTTGGTGCTAGCATCCACGGCTGGGGATACCATTTGTCATTTGTTTTTCTGGGACTGTGTTACTTCACTTAACATAATGTCTTCTAGTTTCACTCATTTACTTGCAAAGAATAAAATTTTCTTATAGTAAAATTATATTAAGTCCCTAAAATAAATAAATAATGTTGATGCAAGGTAATCTTTCTCATGAACAATTTGATATGAGATGTTTGCATAGTTCCTCAAATTGTCATGGAGACTGACTCTCATATCTATGGACTTGAAAATATTTCCACAAAATGAAATACATAATATATATAATATATAGTATATATATATATATGATAAATGGTGTGTGTGTGTGTGTGTGTGTGTGTGTGTGTGTTTCTTATGCATTGTTCTTTCAAAATCAGCATGATAATGTCATTAGATATAATATATAATTTCAAAGATGATTTGTTGTTTGACTTTTCCCCATCATCTCACATCTGTACCCTCGATCCCCTTAGTATTCTTCCCAGACTCTTTTCCTCTTTCATACTCCATGTGGCATTTAGCAACCTCTGATCCTTTTTTATCACTTAATTTTGCTCTCCCTTGTTCTCCTCTATAGATTTTAAACTTGTACTACACTTACATCTATTTACATATATACATGAGTGATTTTCTTTATGAAACATTTACTATGGGTTGCTTCAAACAAAGCATAATGGGAACTAATTTATTCAAGCATATTTTCTTACAATAAAACCCATGGACAAAATATAATGCTTCCTAAGTGGGAAGGTCCCATGCTTAGTTCCTTTAGGCTTCAAAATTTCTTCCTGGATTATATAATGTTTATTGAAAATTGACTAGGTACAAATCTATTGCTTCTTATTTTTATGTAAAGTGTCTGTATATGAGAAGAGAGTTAAAAGACTGAGTAAACATTAAAATATTACACTATTACCGCTTCTCTGAATAACATGTCTAGTATTCTTAGTTGTTCTTGTTGTTTGGATGGTAAATATATTGAAGACATCATGTTCTGATTAAAAAAATATTTTTGTAACTACCTGCATTGTTAATTAGCTGTAATTCATAAAGCCTTTGTTCCTAATTCTAAACCTCATTCTTCCAAAGTAGTTTTTTGAGATGAGAATATTTGAATAAACTTATTGATTCTTTTCAAAATGAAACAGTATTTCTTGCACTTAAAATAAAAATACAAATAGTTGCCCCTTAAATGCTTAATTTAGTGTTCCAAATGGATCTATACTTTAAAATCAGATTTTAGAAAATAAAACTTATTAAGAAGAGACACTGGTATTAGTATGAATAATGTCAGAATTTCAAGGTCTTTCTCTCTTTAATTTTTAGCTTTTAGTCATCATTTGAACAAATACCACAACATACAAGACAAGATTCTAAGTATACAGGATCAAAGAAGTGATTGACGCATCCCAACATTCCTGCTTAGGGAACTTAGACAACTTCAGGAAGGAATAAACCTGTTAGATGAATAAATTTTTTTTGGGGGGGGGATAAACAATGAAACTGTTTTATTCAGTAAACGATAAGCTAATAAGAACTAAAACTTATTTTTAAGATGATGTGTGTAAGTAAAGGTAGAATTTCTGAAAGATTATTTGAGATCATATAAGGCAATGAAAAGACAAGGAAATTGAGGTACGTGGAACATTATTTTAAAATCTTCCAGAAAAGTAAAACTCTAGGGAATGGAATCAGTCTCTTGTAGCCATTGACCAAGGTTCCCACAGGCCTTCAACAATACTGGCCATTGCTGCTATACTTGGTTACTAACCAGAACTTGAAAATAAGACGCTATTCCTGTAGACAATATACATGAGCTGTGGAATAAACAAGGAGAAACCAACCTTTTGCTGAATTCATGGCCTCCTTTCTACTGGTCATCTTTCATACTGTTGGAATGTGCTATGCCTGCTACCTGAAGAGAAAATTAATCATCAACTCTACCTACCTCTGAATCATGTTAGCTGCAATGACAAGATATGCCCACTGGTGTTATAGGGGCAAACATTCTCTGGGAATAACCAACCACTTTCTAATTGGATTTAAGGTTTGTTTCACAGGATGGACCCCAAAACTGAGACTGACATCAGGCCTAGGATGCTGAGGCTAGACCCTTCACAAAGCATATGGCGAAAGCATAATGCTAGTTATTTTGCTAAAGAGGTATAGTATTAAACATAGAGTATATTAAATTGAGTGGGGAGTATTAAGAAGAGTTGTAGATAGTAAAGGGGATTTAAGTATGATAAAATTTGTAGGATAATTGCAAAATTTCAATAAAATCATTCATTAAAAGGCTGGGTGTGGTTGTCTAAGCCTTCAATCCCAGCACTCAGGAAGCAGAGGCATATAGATCCCCAGCACACAATACCTAGTTTATGGCCAGCTGCGACAACATAGAGGCCCTTTCTCAAAAAAATAAAAATGAATAAATTTTTTTATGAAAAATAGACTAGTATATAATAGAAGAAAATGTATACTCAACCTATGGAGAACCTACAAAGCATCAGATCCCAAATATTGTTGATTTATTGTCTGCTCCATTGAAAGTCAGCTTACCCACCAAATGATGAGGAACAGATGCAGTCTGCCAGTAAGAAGTAAGAAACTAGGGAGATACTGAAGCCACATCTGAAAGGCATCAAGCAAGACAACTCTCACTTAAGGTACAGATGCAATTAATACAAGCTGTCCTCAATCATCTTCGCATCTGAACAAATCTGTATGGCACATCTTCCTCCTGCCTTGAGAAGTCCTCTTCTAATTTTGGAGGAAGAATTTGTGTCCTACTTTCAAAAGTGTGCTGAATGTCATTCACACCAAACTGAACTTTGCTTTGTTTAAAATTACTCAATCATCCCTTGCCTTGAAACGTGTTCTCCTTTATTAACATTTTTCCTCTGTCAATATATTTAGACATCTTCATTTAATGAGTACAAAAAGCACAAATCCTTCTCTCCTATACATTTCTAGCATCATTATCTAGTCTCTTCACAAACAAATTTTTCTGGTTTGTATATATTACTATTTTTAAATTTTTCACATCTTTCAAATTTGTCAATAATTAATGTCTTCATATGCAAAACAAAACTTTCATTTCTTCAAATCATTCACTTTAATTCACAGTGACACAAGGAAGATGCTTCAAAAGCTTTATTCTCTTTGAGTTTGAATTAAATTCATTCCTTTCCTATAATATTAATCGTAGTCCCTAAAAATTAGTTTAAAATCATAGTAAGTGGGGCTGGAGAGATGGCCTAGCGGTTAAGAGCACCGACTGCACTTTCAGAGGACCCGGGTTCGATCCCCAGCACCCACATGGAGGCTGAGAACCATCTTTAATTCCAGTTACAGGGGAATCTGATGCCCTCTTCTGACTTCCACGGCATTGTGCGACACGGGTGCACAAATTTACATGCAGACAGTAATTCATACACATACGAAAATAAATAAAATAAAATAAGCTAATGTGATCTATTAAAATCTTTGTCTTTAAGTTACTAAAGTCTGCATGGCCTGTGAAGAATAATCAAATTTGAAGTCTGAATATTTAGGTGACCTCTCATACACATACAAGAATAAATTAAAAATTAAAAAAATATCATAGTGAGTTAGTGACATATATCAATATAACTGTTTCTTATTAGAATATGGTTTAATGATAATTCAGCTTATTTAGATGTTGTTTAAATGGTCCTGAGTCCTAACTAAAATTTAATTGCATTGCTCACTCTCTAAAATATTAAGATGCCTGACTTGTATGGTAAAGAGAGGAATGCAAATGGATGAATGAAATCACATCAGCAGGATTCGAGCTCTGCTCACATCATCTCCACTATAACCCTAGCAGAATGAGCAATGTATATCCAACATACTTTTGCAAAATGTGTATTTTGCCCAGAGATGGTGTGCTGGATAGCTTTAGTGTCAACTTGACACACCTGGGTTGACGGAGCCTCAGTTGGGGAATTGGCTCCATTGGACTGGCCTGTGGCCAAGTATTGTCCTTGATTACTTGAAGCTATGTCGCCGATGCCGGCCAGCCCCTAGGGTGGTGCCACCATGGGCAGAGTTGTTGTTGGTAGCTATATAAGAGGTCAGGCTGGGCATAAGCCAGTGGACAGCATTCCTCCATGGCCTGTGCTTCAGCTCCTGCCTCCAGGTTCCTGCCCTGAGTTCCTGCCTTGGGCTCCCTGAGTGAGAACTGTGACCCAGGACATGTAAGCTGAATAAACCCTTTCCTCCCCAAGTTGGTGTCAGTCAGAGTGTTTTGTCACAGCAATGGAAGACAAACTAGAACAGATGGGGAGGGCATATGGTGAGATATAATATATCTTACTTCACTTGGATTTTTTTTTTATTTACTTATTTATTTTGTTTGCTTTTGAGACAGGGTCTCCCTGTTTCACTTGGATTTTATAATACCACAGAACCTTGATAATGATCTCTATCATCTTCCAAGATGTTCCAGGATTAAGTCATTGTCTACATTTTATGTGATGAAATTGTGGTCGAAGATTATGTGAATATAAAAATCGACCAGGAAAATATTTGATAATATATAATTAACTCCCTCCTTTACTTTTTTGTGTTTAATTAAACATTTATTTTAGAATATACATTGTGTTTGTGTTGGGGTGTTGTATTCCACATGTGGAGGTCAAAGGATAATTTTGCAGTTGTCAGTTCTCTCCTTGCACTCTGTAGAATAAAAGGATTGAACTCATGTGGTCAGGCTTAGAGGCAAGCCAGTCACCCACTGAACCACAGTACAAACCCCTCCATGTACTTTGAATTGTGCTACTGAAATTTCTAATTTCAACTTTGTTCACAAGATCATTGGAATATTTTTTTTCTGTTTCACATTCAGTGATTCTTCTGAAGTTGAATGCTTGAAACACGTATAAGCACAACAAAAGTGGCAACAACAACCTATGCCTTCTGAAGACTTGAATCAGTGTAGGCAGATTGAAATTCATGATGAAATTTAAAACTGTTTGGGTGAATATTGGTTTAGATAAATGCCAAACAATGTAAGAAAATGAACAGACTACTACATACTTTAAGTCCAAGGATTTGTTAGTTTGAGCAACCTGAGAAATATGAAGGAAAACATATCCTTAAATCATATATAAATAGGAGGTATATTAGTGTTCCTCCAAAATAAAGCCTCCAGTATTTGATGTTTCATTCCTCAATCTTTATGAACGGTGCAATTTATTTTCATGGTTCATCAGTACCTTAATGATAACAAACTTCCAATTATCCATTTGTACTCACTAGCAATTGAAAAATTACTTGTAGAAAATATCACAATTATTTCTTTATCTCCCTATTTCTCTGGAAAGAATTAAAGTAACATCAACTTGCATCCCATTTCTTTGCCTTGGTGCTCTCTGGTGACAGGATTCTTTGCTTTTGCTAGAAAATAAGATTGCCTTAGTTCAAATTATGCATACTCGGCTGCAATTTTCTCCTGTGCAAGATTCTTTAAGTGTACGTTATTCATTGTTTATGAAATGTTTCATTCATAAATCTGCTCTGAAAGCCTGAAATGCGACATTATGCTTCTATGGAGTCCTCTCTTACAAATTTTGTTTTCATTTAATGTGAATTATAGTCTAAATATTATCTTGTACACCATATTTTGAATCACAATATATCACCATCACCCATGAGAAACACCCATTGACTTCATTGAATAGGTTCACAGAATTAAGATCTGCAAAATAAATTTGTGAATGTTGAATTAGTCGTGGATGTTATATGTATCTTACACAAAAGTATTCCTTACCAAGGCATTCCCCCTGAAATCTATTTTTAAAATTCATTTGAATATTTTAGTAGAATTTAAATAAGGTAGTTTCATGACATCTATCTGTAGTGAAGTACCAAGTAGTAGGCATGCTTATTTCAATGAGGTATATAGAGTGCTTTCCTATTTAAAAAATACTGGCTTCTACTTGATTCAATAAAATTTTATGAATGGGAATTCAGGGGTCAATGTGTAAATTCCCAGGAAATAAAGATGAATTAGTTGTTCTCTGCTTTCTAGAAGTTGACAAGCCCTTAGGTAAATTATTGATAGACATTCATCACATATCATGACATACAATTAATATGAATAGCTAGAATAATCAAGACTCACAAAAGAGAGGTAAGATTCTAATTGGGACCTTGAAAGACTGTTGTGTGTTGTCTGACAAAGATGAAAGGCAATCTATAAAGAGGAACAAAGGTGGTGGAGAGAGCTTTGTAGTTTGTGAAATAAGAAGTTTTCTGAATTACTGAGGATCACATGTGGAAAGGCTGTGGTTTGTACTGCATACCAATAAAAGCTTTAAATTAAATTTGTACCATTTGAGAGCTATCTATATCTATAGCGGAAGAGTGGCATCAATAGTTCAATGTCTAATGAGCATAGCTCTTAAGAAATTTTATGTTTATAAATTACAAAGTACAATGTAAGTGAAGAAGTTGATTAACACACTTATTGATGGCAAAAAGTCAGTGAAACATGACTGTGAAGTGCATATGGACCATGGGGTTGGAGTTGGTTGCTGCACAGTCCTACAGGCTGGATCTTGATGTGTGGTAATATTATTTAATTGTGAAATAAGAGTCAAAGAAACATCTTACTTTGATACTTAAATATATTTTATGGTCCTTTAATTATCATTAAAGATACCAAATTAAGTAAAGATATTCATTCTGAGATATTTTGAGTTACTTTTGAATTATTTTTTAATTGGGGGTATATGTGAACTATAAACATAATAGGCTCATGCATTAGAGAGATGGCTCACCAGTTAAGCACTTTTTACTCTTCAAGAAGGCCCAGGTTAGATTCCTATATGGTGGGTAACAGTCCTCTATAAATCTAGTCCCACAGTGTCAGATGCTCTCTTCTGACCTTCCCCATCAATGCAGACATGCGATGTACATACATGCATGCAGGTAGAACACTTATTTGTATAAAATAAATGTAAAAATAAACAGTAGATTTTAATAAATACCAAAATAAAAGATATATTGAAAGACAAAGGAAAATTCCTGAAATGAGATGCTAGTCAAGATTGCCCCTTATCTTGGTTAACCATAAGCACTTGATTGTAAGATGCTATTGCTGAAGACACTACATACATGAGCTGTGGAAAATAGTGAGGAAAAATCAAGGTGGTGCATACTAGCCTCATATCTACTGGCTAGCATTCCTAGTTCGTTCTCCATGGTGCTATGGATGCTACCAGAGTAGAAACTAATTATTAACCTCAGCCAGGTATGTACCCTGCGAAATACAACAACTGGCCTGAAAGAGATATACCCACCAGAATCATAGTGGCCAATAAACAGAGAACAAGGGACTGGATAATACTCATCCCTAATTGGGCACCTATATCAAACTTCTGCCTCCTAAGACTAAGGGCTCATTGTGGGAAGAGAGAGCATAAAGCTTGCAAAAGCCAGGGATGGAGGATATCCAGAAGGAAACTGACTTTTCAAGGCAGCTGGTCAGTTACTCATATGAACTCACAGCATTGGTGGCACAATGGACAACTTCCATGCAAGTTCAAACCAGGAAAAAACAGCGTAGACATTGTGAAGTGTGTAGAAATTCCTAACCCAATCTAAAGAATATTTGGCAACTTGGAGAGGGGGGAAACAATCTCTTACAGTGAGGGAAAGTTTGGTAGGTTTGCCTGGTTTCAGTGGCTGGACCCACACTGAGGGACATGTAGGGTCACAAATCAGATTCTGTAGGCTATAGGCAGCTATACATACATACATATGTATGTATATGTATATATATATATATATACATATATATATACATACATATACATACATATACATACATATACATACATATGTATGTGTAGCTGCCTACATATATATATTGCATGTGGTCAATATATTAGGGAGTTGCCTATAGGGGATAGGATCTAATACTGTCAAATTATATTGTATGAAAATTTCAATAATTCAATAAAAGTTATAAAAATAAAAAATAGATCTTAAAAAGACTAATAAATTCCTAACAAAAGTAACAGAAAAAGAAATTGAGAAAGAGAAATAAACTCAGTTTATGAGACAAGAATTGAAAACGATTTCAAAATTAATATCTGTAACTGAAAATTTGAAGTATATGACATTTAAACTTAAGATTCTGGTAAAATATCATACAGTGGTGTCCAGCTGTCATCTGAAAATCCTGATTTGTACGTGGAGGAGTGAGAGTCATCAGCACAGATGCAGTGAAGAAATTTGTTTGCATAGAGCTGATTTGAGCATAACTATTTCTGAAGGAAAACATAGAAAGAAGAGACGTGAATATAAAATCATGGCAAATATACAGTCATATATACATATATATGACTAAAAATATAAAGTATTCTTGCAAAAAGGAAAATAAGAGGTCAGAGGGTTGTTAGACTACCACCTGGTGAGTCAGTCAATGAAGAAAACCCTTGAAAGCCAAGACTCCACACTAAGATTTAAACTCAGGAAGGTTATACAAGAAAGAAATACAACAAAGATTGTAATTACATTGTCCTAATAATTATAGTCAGATTTAGTGTACTGAATGTGATTGAGAATTGATGTGTGTGTGTGTGTGTGTGTGTGTGTGTGTGCATGTGTGTGTGTGTGTGTTTACAATGGGGCCTGGAGGAGACTGTATGTAAGTGGAAGCATTAGTAGCTTTTCAATGCTGTAACAAATGCTTTTGAAAAAACTATTAAAGAAGGATTTTTGGGGGGGTTACATTTCTTTAAGTCCCAAGGCACAGTTGCTTAGATGATGACTGTGGGCCCCAATGAGGCATCAGATAGGAGAGGGCACTGAGGGGCCAGTGAAGATATCCTGATATCTATGTCCTTGTTAAATATTCAGTGTTTATGCCCTTCATTCTCCACAGTGTCCATTTTTACATGATGTTTCTTTAGTAAGACCTTTGACCAGTATGTGGATCTTGGTGTTTTACAAATGAAAGTCCAGGGCTGGAGAGATGGCCTAGTGGTTAAGAGTGCCGACTGCTCTTGCAGAGGAATCGGGTTCGATCCCCAGCACCCACATGGTGGCTGAGAACCGTCTTTAACTCCAGTTCCAGAGGAATCCGACGCCCTCTTCTGACCTCTGTGGCATTGCACAACATGGGTAGACAAACATACATGTAGACAGTACATTCATACACATAAAAAAATAAAAATAAATAAAGATAGTCCATTAAGCATATGTTAGACTGAAAGTGTGTAAAATATGAAGGCATATTTATTTCTATTGACACTATTGACTTGAATTAAACTCTATACACTGACTGAATATTAAACATCAGCCAAATTCTTCTCTTTATGAAAATTTAATGTAATAGGCAACCAAAGCTCTCAAGATTCCCCAAGGTTGAGGATTTGGCAGGAAAAGCATTTAACTACAGTTAGGGTTTCATGCAGAAGATCCAATCTAAGCCAATTCTTCAGTCTTTCTTTGAATATGAACTTTGTTCTGATTGCAGAAAATTCTTTTGCATTAAAATAAAATAGCCAAAAAAATTAAACACTGAGATTTCTTGAGCACCAAATAAATATTTCATGATTGCTGTGCTATCTTTGGTGCTTGGTAAAATATGGGACCACAGTGAGATTATGGCAATGGGTAAGATTAAGTAGCTTGACAATTGATGACATACTCAGACCCAAGGACAATGGACATAGTGCTGTGACCAGGGTGAAACTGCTACTACAACTCAGCAGATTGAGGTAGGTAACCTCATGAAGCCCCTGGGAAAAGTCCCTCAAATTCTCTTAGAAGTGACAGCAGAGAGAGAGAGAGAGAGAGAGAGTGAAACTACCTCACAGGTTGAATCTTTCTGCAAGCTAAGGAAGTACAGAGAAGTTAATTCCTCAAAGCCCACTTCATGAAAGAATTATATTGATTTATAGAAAATGACGCTGAACATAAAGGATAATGATACATATATCACAGATGCTGCATCAACATATGGAAGAGTTCTGGCATCAGCAAATAAAAAGGGGTCAATAACGTGAAGAGTGAATGTTGGATTTATTAGCAGTCTTTATTGCTCTGTGATTTATGAATCAGCACAGATGGCAATGATGCAGTATCATTTCACAAATATGGTGCAATAAAGATTATTAAAGCTTCTAGTGGTGCCTTTTTAGTTTCACCATAAGCAGCAAATATTTCTGAGCACCCCGCCTTTTTACAACAAAGGTACATAGAGGAACTTGTTTATTAAAAGACATTCAATTTTGTTCCATTGATCAACAGGTCTGTTTTTGTACCAGTACCAGGCTGTCTTTATGACTATGGACCTGTAATATAGTTTGCAGTCTGGTAGGGTAATTCCCCTTATATTGCATTTTTCACTCAGGGCTGCTTTAGCTATTCATGGTCTTTTGTTTTTCTATTTGAATTTAATGATTTTTATTCCAAGTCTGTGAAGAAGCTCATAGGAACTTTGATTGGGATTGCAATGAATCTGTATATCAACTTGGGTAAAATGGACATTTTTACTATATTAATTTTCCCAATCCATGGGAGGTTTTTCCATCTTTTGATGTCATTTCCAATCTCCTTCAGGGGTTTAAATTATTTGTAGAGGTCTTTGGTATCTTTGGTTAGGTTTTTTACCAGGTATATTATTATTTTTGAGGCTATTGTGAGTGGGAAGGTCTTCTTACATTCCTTCTCCACTTATTTATTGTTGGTGTAAAGAAAGACTTGAGTTCATTCAATTTCAGACACCTCATATTTGACAAAGGGGCAAAAAATAACCCTCAATGGAAGGATAGCATCTTCAGCAAATGGTGCTGGCAAAATTGGATCATTATCTGTAGATGAACAAAAATAAACCACTATCTCTCACCCTGTAGAAAAATCAATCATTATCTGTAGATGAACGAAAATAAACCACTACCTCTCACCCTGTAGAAAAATCAACTCCAAGTGAATCAAAGATCAAAGATTTCATGAAGCCTGAATCCCTGAAGGTGATAGAAGAAAAAGTTGTCAACAACCTACAAGACATATGAGTAGGAAAAGACTTTCTAAATCAGAAAGCAGCTGAACAGGAAGTAACATCAACAGTCAACAAATGGGACCTCATAAAACTCAAAAGCTTCTGTACAGCGAAAGAAACAATCAAGGAGGTGAAGAGAAAACCCACAGAGTGGGAAGAAATCTTTACCAGTGATACATCTGCAGAGCATTAACGTCAAGAATATATAAACTATTCAAAAAACAAAGAAGAAGACAAATGATCTACTCAAAAGATGGAGTAAAGAGCAGAACAGAGACTTCACCAGTAAGGAAGTAAAGATGGCTGAGAAACATCTTAAAAAGTGTTCGGGCTGGAGAGATGGCCTAGCGGTTAAGAGCACTGACTGCTCTTGCAGAAGACCCGGGTTCGATCCCCAGCACCCACATGGCAGCCGAGATCCACTGAAACTCCAATTCCAGGAGAACTCCAGTTCCAGGGGAATCCAACACCCTCTTCTGACCTCCGCGGCATTGCATGACCCGGGTGCACAAACCTGCATGCAGACAGTACATTCATATACATATGAAATTAATTTTTTTTAAAAAGTGTTCAACATCACTAATAATTAAGGAAAAGCAAATTAAAACCACTCTCAGATACCATCTCACTCCAGTATGGCTGGCTAAGATCAAGAAAACAAAAGGCAACAGATGCTGGAGGGGTTGTGAGGAAAGGGGAACACTCATCCACTGCTGGTGGGAATGTAAACTTGTACAACCACTATGGAAAGCAGTGTGGAGAACCCTTAAAAGACTCAGAATGAGCCTACCATTTCACCCAGTCATACCTCTCCTGGGTATATACTGCAAAGACTCATCCTACGGCAAAGATACCTGCACATCCATGTTTATTGCAGCTCTCTTCACTACTGTGAAGAGAGCTGGAACCAACCCAGATGCCCCTCAACAGACGAGTGAATGACAAAAATGTGGTATATCTACACAATGGAGTACTATTCAGCGGTAAAGAAAGATGGAATTATGAACTTTGCAGGTAAATGGATGGAGCTCCATGCCATTATGCTGGGTGAAGTAACACAGTCCCAGAGAGCCAAATGGAGAATGGTTTCCTTCATTTGTGGATGCTAACACCAAATCCCTGAGATGAAAGGCAAGCTGAACTATATTATGGTTATATTTCTGTTTATCTGAAAGCAAATATGTTGTCATAATGTGACTCTCTCAATGGGCTCTAGAATCCACCCACCTATTATTTTCAGACTCTGTAGTTACTGTATATGGGTGGAGAGTATGTATCCATATTTTATAGTAATATAAAATTAATGGAGGAAAATGTGAATTCCTAGGCATAAAAAAAGACTGAGAGAGAGATACACGACAGTTATGGCAGAATGCATGATCTGGGATGGGGTGGGGTGAGGGGAAGGGAAAAGGAAATATGCCTGAACTGAATTGAAAAATAATGTATAAAATATACAAAACATCAATGAAAAAATAAATTCAAATGGTATTTTCTCTATACTTTGGCTTATACTGAGTTTGTTTCTATATTAGTCTCAATATTTTTCTGTCTTAACTGTATGTGTCTGAAAGTGTACTTAGGAGGCCAAAGTCCATTGCTAGGGCTCATAAAATAATAAGACAAGGATCATGCTCTCAGACAGAGTAGAAAATCTGCCTTCATGCTTTCCTTCTCCTGATGACCGACTCTGTTCATAATCCAAATGCTTGATTGCTCCCATTCCTTTCCTTCACACTTCAACATTAGATGCATTGCATTTTATCCTTTCAACATTTCAGTGCAAGCAGATGCTACCACAGACATACTGTTGCAAGAATAGTGAGCACTGAATGTACCTGTTCACTTAAACCTATCTCTGAAATGTTGAGCTGTGATGACAATATGGAAGCCTTGCACATACCAATGTTATCACTTGGTAAAGGGTAATTGGGAAACTATTATGTAATTAATTTATTTTAAGCCAATGTTTTATCTGTGCATTTCATATAAATCAATTTATATTACAAATCAAATCTAGACACGTGCCCCCCTCCCTGCCTCCCCACCTCACCAGAGCTCATGCATTCTGCCAAACATATTTTTTCATCTTTTACTCAGCCTCTCTCAAAATTCTCAATGCAGAAGTTTACTGTTCTGAGCAGAAGTTCACCGGTCTCAGTCAGTAATTTTATGCAGACTTTTCTGTTGTTGTTGTTATTCCTTCCAATATCCATCACTCCAAAATATGCACATATGCACGCCACATATATCAAAGGTTTTAGCATCTTCAGTTTATGATTTTCTTTATTAGGCTGAAAGATGTGATATTTAAAGTCTCCTCCTTGGCAAGCCCAAACCACCATCAGTTCTGCCCTTGTGTTCCACACTGGGGTTTTCCCTTCACATGGTCACCAAATGAGGTCCAGCACCAAGTCCTGTCTTGATCTTTCCTGTACTGGTCTCCATGATACAACCTGGGTAGTCCAACAATGGGAGTCTATACTCTGAAGATGTGGAAACCCCAGTAGTAGCTCAGTCCACAAGTTGGATGTCTCAGCAGTCCCCATCTGACACTGAAGTTTTCTTGGTTGAAGACATGAGTCTTCAGTCCATATTTGAAGGTTGAAAAGCTGTGTCTTCTCATGACTTTGAAGGATGGCAAAAGCAGTGGCAGCCACAGGGTACCTGCACTTGCCTGTAAGACAGGCAAAACAACTGTGCTCTTTTTTTCTTTTTACTAAGATCTCAAGTTTTATACGTGAAGTACAATTTCTCAGCCCTTACTATTTATTTATTTATTTATTTATTTATTTATTTATTTATTTATTTATTTATTTATGGTTATACGTTCCTTTTGGATGTTTAAGGCCACACAGTTAGCCCAGGTTAACCAAGGTTTTTTTGTTTTTTGTTTTTTTTTTTTCTCAAGGTCAATTGAGGATCAGATCCTCAAGGATCACTCAGGTGTTTTTTTTTGGGGGGGGGAGTTGAGGGAACCCCTGGCTCCTTTTGGCTTTTCAATGACCAGTTCCATCCACTTGAGGACAAAGTCAGGTCTTGCTAGACCAGGTTTCCCTTTTTGAAGCATGAACAGACTTTCCTCTTTATAGACTGGACACTGGCTGAAGTTCCATTAGTGGATCTTCAAGATCTCCCTGCACAGGAAGACTGGTGACTCACATTTGCAGCATATTTCAAGAGATGCCCCCATGAATAATCCCCTGGGAATTAGTTGACCTCTGAAGGCAAAGAACAAAGTTAATCCTTAAGACCCTCTGTCAAATTGGTATGGGCATTAAATATTGTCATTAAGCATCCAGAAAGGCTAAGTTATGCCAGCCTGATACTTTTAACTACTTTATAATATTTTTAAAAATGCTTGGACAAAAGCTCAAGTGGCCTTGTATAAGAAATACTAAGAAACACTTCCATAAAATCAACATAATATCATGACAAACTAGTTTTTCCCCATTCCTTTGATCTTATATTGCTTTAAAGTATGTATACATACATAACCATTTTGTAAAGAAGTTTGTCACCTTCCAAATTTTCAGCATAGCAATGTATCATAAAATAAGGAAAATTACAAATTGATGTAAATGTCCAGGGGAAGATAGGATTTTCATTTCTTAAAAAAAAAAAAGATATGCCTGTTTAAAGAGACCTACTTCTTAAACTATTTCAGGAATTAGTGAAAGGTGTTTCTTTCTTGGCTATAGAAAAAAAATCAGATTTACATTTACAAATACTATATTTTTAGGTAAGGCACCATACCAGTTATATATACCATTTTACGATTTGAAAAATAGCTTTTTTTAATTTGTGTAGAATTGTAGTTTTGATTTGGTTTCTCAAATAAGTTAAAGAAAACAATACAAGTGTGGAACATTGCTCAGCTCTCTCCAGTCATAGTATAGTATGCCTCTGGTGCTTTTTCTTTATCAAGCCTGTGAGTCCTCACGACCATCTTCTGTATCCTGTAGCCTTAGTCTGTGAAAAATTGACTATGCATCAGTTTACCACACATTCAATTATATTTTCTCAGTTGTGCAGCCTGAGATTTTGATTTGTGAACTGTCAGGCCTAGCCACTTTCTTGTCAAAATACCTTTGGACTCTATTATATACAGCCCAACCATCTGTCACACTGACAATTCTAATATACGCTATTTCCTTTAGACAGTTTCCATTGTTGAAATTGGACACAATGCTGTTTTCTTTCCTATGAAAATCAAATCTTTTTTCCCCCTTGATCACAAACTGAAGGCCTCCACTATGGAGACATTCCTGTTCTGTTATGGTGTTTATTATGTTGAAGCATTTACAGCCCAGTTGACAACACTTTAGCTTCTCCCTAAATCTATGATTTGGTTTATTTGTGCAGCATATATTATTCTGGAAACTACATAATGTTTGAATAAACTCATTGCATTTATTGGGTGTTAGACTCTAGGAAATAAACTTCATAAAACCAGTTTTGTTATGAATGACATCTGATTCCAACTGGGAAAACTATAAATGTAGGGCTTTGATACAATAGAACCAAAGCTCAGACTAACAGGCAAACAAAGCCCAAGGTTTACATGTGACCATTACACAGTCCCAGCAAATTCTTAAAACTATTCTTCGCATATTAACATTTTAGTTAACTATCTAAACTTTTTAGTTAACTAAGCTGTAAAGTACTTATCTGTGGGAAACATGATATTCTTATTTGATAATTCAAAAAATACTTCTCTCATTTTCAGAAAGATGACAGATGGCTAATAAAAATCAAACAAAACAGTGAAGGTATTGATGTAGAAGAGAAGTAAGGTCCTGTTCAGGATGTTTGCTGAATAAAGGGGCTTCTTTTTTTCATTGACCCATTCTTCCTGTCCATGAGAAAGAATATCTGACCCATCAGAGAGAGTTAGTCAATGAATATTGATTGAAAGATAGGATGAATGCTGAAATAAGTCTCATTTCCTGCACTGGGACTTTGCACTTGTGGTATTACAGCTCTGTCTTAAAATGTTCTTGAGGTTTCATTCCCAGTCTAGTCATCTTTTCTTAGCACCTTAGTTGATCCTGAGGACTCTACTTAAAATTGCACTCTCTTCTTGGGCAAGTTGCCCTAGGTCTCACTCCCCCAATTTCCTAACCTTCCTCTATGAGTATAATTACAGTTATTTAGTCATTTGTGTTTACCTCATCATGTGAAATCTGTAAGAACAGATGCTTGTATCTTTTCATTTTTTCTTGATGTTGTCTATAGTCTTAACAAATCAATAATGCCCAGATGAGAGCACAGCACTTTGTAGAGACTGTATAAGTAGTTGAAAAATAAGGTGAAATTTGGGATATTTGGATTCCAGGATATAAAGAAAGAGCTATAACTTTTCTTTCAATTGATAGAAAATTCTTTATAACTTTAAAATGTGAATTAAGCGGGCTGGAGAGATAGCCTAGCGGTTAAGAGCACCGACGCTCTTGCAGAGGACCCGGGTTCGATCCCCAGCACCCACATGGCAGCTAAGAACCGTCTGTAACTCCAGTTCCAGGAGAACTCCAGTTCCAGGGGAATCCGAGACCCTCTTCTGACCTCCGCAGCATTGCACGACACGGGTGCACAGACCTGCATGCAGACAGTACACTCATACACATACAAAAATAAATAAATAAATAAATAAATAAATAAATAAATAAATAAATAATAAAAAATTTAAAATAAAAAAAATGTGAATTAAGCTCAGTTAACATGTTTAGAATGTCATATAAAATACATTTTTCTACAGTTGAAATATTTAAATAAGATACCAAGGCAAGCATCAAAGTCATTTTAAAAATTAAAGATGTAGTAAGCAGATAAGCCCACAAAGGATATTGGTGTTGATTAACATAGAAATGATAGAGTTATTTGTGAATGACTTACTGTTTTCTCTACATAACATATTCCAGGAACTTGGAGGTGCACATGATTAAGGGGCTATTCTTCTGCCTACTACAATGCCTAACATTTTTCAAATGCAGTCAGTTCCACACAGATGATGAGCTTAATTTTTTACTTTATGAGGCTGTAGATGAGGATGTACATGTCCAGAAGAAAGCCAACTTCAAATGCTTGAATTTCTATTTCTTCCTGGGCTATGGATATAAGGCATCATACTCTCTTCAAATGGCACCACATGCTGGCTTCCAATTACCCAGGCAAGTGGCTGATACATTACGTTGTACTATGTTGGTAATACCATAATAAGTGGGTGTCGCCGACCGTTCCTGGCTGCCTGCTACCGGCTAGCTCTCCTCGGGGGGTTGCGGGTTTTTGGGAGAGTCCCTTTGGCAGGAAAACACAGGGAAGCTTGAACGGCGTGCAGAAATGAGAAACTAAGAGAAGTTTCCAAATCTACAGCAGCTTTATTGAACAGGGCAGTGATTATATAGTAGATCTTTGGGAAAGGCAGAACAAAGGATTTGGCAAAGCTTTACAATTACATAGGTAGGTAAAAAAGTCAAGATTTACACATTAACTGAAAAGCTCAGAGCACTCAGAGCAGGAAACTAAAACATCACAAAGTTTGGTTAGGAAATAAACTTTCTTTGAATAAATGTAGAAATCTTAAGACAACCTTTACTGAGGAAAATAACATCTAAGCACTAGAACAAGTCATAATTGAAAAGTTAAGCTACACCAGAGTATAACTACAAAGTTCTAGCAGCAGATATTGGTCCTAGTCTCCATTCATGAGGACAGTGAGATAAATACATCCAAAAGTTAAATAGATTGCTTTTAAGTTACATATGAAGAAGAAAACCTAATTACCTATGAAATATCCTAAGTTAGCATAATATAAGATTATCTAAAGCTCTGACGCATTTTATAGGTCCTATAGTCTCCATATCAGAGCTAGAGTAAATACATCATAATTAATAAAGATTGCTTTTGTATTCTTATGAAGAACCTCTATAGATAAATCTCATAAGTAAAGACTATTATATAGTACCAAGTTAGCTATAGCTCTAACTTACTCTACAAGGTATATTAAATATTTTACTGAGAGACAAAGAGCGAATCCCACTGTTGCTCCAAGCTAAAAGCTTTGTTATATTTGTCAGAAGGAGCTGGATGTAAGAGGACTTAGTCTCTGGCTTGCTTTACTGGGAGAGTATAGAATCCAGGCTTAACAAGAGGAATGTCCTTATCTACTTTCATGTGGACCAGAGGAAAAGAAATTGCTTATTATGTAGTTTAAGGGGATATTTGTTGTAACTAAATGAAGAGATGTCTCCATCATACATTTACTACTGTGGAATCTGTGGCAAGAACA
>VZQC01009709.1:18576-66130 GCA_009823505.1 Rhizomys pruinosus
TTGCCAGTTCTTGACACATTCAAAAGGTTTATTTTGTATCTATAAGCTGGCTTTAAGAAAAGATCTTTATGTGCTCAGTGTTATGCTAAGTCCAACACCAGAAAAACGTAATATCCTAGGAAAGCATCTCAATCTCGGGGTGATCTTAGCCGGGTATTCTGCCAGGGACCTCCAGGGGGTCCAGTCCCGCAGGGCACATCTCCCCTGCCTGTTTTGAATATGATTTCTCATATTACTTTACACAAGCGACACTGGAGTGGGTGTGGCAGACGCGCAGGTGGATGCCGCAAGTGGGTAAAAATATATGCATATTTTGTTTTAATTTTGAGATGATGAATCCTGCAGCCTGAGTCAAGCTAGAGATCACTATGTAGATCAGGCTGGACTTGGTCTCACAGAGATCTGCCTGCCTCTACTTCCCAAATGCTAGGATTAAAGATGTGTACCCCTGTCCCCCAGCTATTAGGTACATTATAGGGTCAAGTGTAAAAGGGCTATGCAGACACATCCATGTTAAAACAATGAGCATCTGAACTGTGATATATAAAGTATACATTAAATACTCTACCCACTTTTATTTTATTTTTACATATCCCTCAGGCACTTATACCGTAGGTATTCTTTTAGCAGAAGCACTTACGAACAGTTACCAAACATCCAAAACCCTGACCCCTACTATTATTTTCACAGACCTGTGAAAGCCTGAACTGTCCTTTGATCTCTCAGGAAAGAACAGACCAGCTTACATAGGACTTAGAGAGGGAGAAAATAATGGTGTGTGTGTGTGTGTGTGTGTGTGTGTGTGTGTATGTGTGTGTCTGTCTGTCTGTCTGTCTGTCTGTCTGTCAACTGCACGTTTGGAAAGTATATTCCAGAACTATAGGGGATTCTGTTTAAAGTTTCAGAATGTTTGAAGGACTATTTGCCACATTGGTTTTGTATTTATTACCCACAATGCTGGAATTTTAGGAGATGTAGTTTGGAATGCTCTTTTAGGCTTTTTCACTTAAAGAGCACTTTTTCCTTGGGTGTTTTGTACTTCAAAGGATGGATAGGGGTATGCAGATGCGTGAACCTTATTTAATTTGGTTTGTGAATATTTTCAGTGCATGAAGATTGTTGGTATGCTTTCAGAATATCTGTTCTAAAAGTTGTTTTGATGTGTGGTTTATGATGTTGACACTTTGAAACAAACTGCACTCCACTCTACTGCCATGGAGAATGAGGCTCTTCCATGTGGTTGCCTTCTGTTTCACCTTAGAGGATTTCAATTTCTTTTGCAAAGCAGGGATCATGTAATGCCCAAGACTTTAGGTAACTTAGTAAAGCCAAAAAAAAGTGACAAAACTGTTCAGAAATGTATTACAATTGCATTACAATGGAGTTATAATTTGTACCTTTTAATATCTGATCATTTACATCACTAGAGTTATCGATGACAAGGAAAATTATTTCAGAAATTTCACTGTGCTCTTTCTTACCCAAGTACATTGATTCTCAATCCATTTGTGTATTTAATTTTTTTGTTTTAGCACTGTGCCGACGCTTGTTTGGCAGCATAGTTCTCAGAATTCTGACCAATAGACTTCTGAGTAGTTCCAGTATGGCAGACTTTGATGATGAGTGCAAGGTTGTCTCTATTTACCAACATAGTAGTTATGTATTCACATATTTAGCATCTGTCTCCTCATCTGAAACTTTCTATAAAGCTAGGGAGGGTCTTTTTAAAAATTTCCGTTGCAGCTTTAGCAGATGTACAACCTTGTTTTCTCCCCTCATGGAACTCCCTCCCTCCTGGAGGCAATATTTCAACTCAGTGGAAAGTGATACTCCATAACTTATAAGCATTGCACCTACCCAGTCTGCCTCATATGCTGCTGTTCCCACCCTACCAGCAGGAAAAATAGAGTGTTTTTTGAACTCACATGCAAAAATATTTTTTCACACATAACTTGTTTCAGGCTATGGAATAGCATATGTAGAAATTTATATAAGTTGTTCACATACCTAGCTAATTTTCTCTAATATTTTAACTATTCATGTATTTATTGTCCATCAGAGTAATTAAGTAACTATCATGATATAGATACTGTTCTCTAAACTGTGTTATATAAATGAGTACAACATGCTGAATGCTCTAAACTATTACATGCCATTCAGGAAAATCTCTCCTTGCAAGGATCCTTCCAATCTTAGACACAACAGGAAACACTAAGGATATTCTAGTCTCCTCTCATTTTACTTCAATATGTTGTACTACAGATTGTGCTCTATGTGTGTGCTGGATGTGTTCTGCATTACATTTCATATTACCCATGAGTACATAGCAAATATGCTCATTGAAAACAACTAAGATATGAATATTTTCTAATTTCAGTTACAAATAACAGATGAGATTTAATTGATAACATCATATTTCTGCAGAAATCAAGTGAACAGATGAGTGAGATATGTTTCATTCTTAAATTCTCCAATGATTCTCAGAACTTTGCCAAAATTTTTCTACATTTGGGACCACAATCATAATAGAGTCAACTATTCATGTTTAAGGGATTTTCATCTTGATGTATATGAGTTAATACATAAATTCATAAATGCAATACTGTAGTATTGTTTTTAGTTCTCTAATTACAGAAATACATTACAAAATTCAACCCTGTGCAATGATTTGGGGGGGGTACCCATATAAGTCGTCTATGACATATAAATGGGAGTTAAAAAAAGAATCTATTTTTAAAAGTGTCAACTATCTTAATGAAAAGACATTCTTTCCAACATCTGAAAACAGTAACTTCTAGATTTGATAAAGTAGTATGATTTCATCCTGGAAGAGTTGTCTTGCAATCTATTGATTTTTTCATGTAGATCAAGTCTTGTGAATTTGGCTGCTTAAAGATACAATGTTTTCTTAATTATTTCTGTCAGTATAATTAATTACAAAAATAACCACTGATTCATTTCTTATTGAGATAAAAGTACATTTTCAGAAAATTACAATTTTATGAACTATCTATCTCCACATCATGCAATACAACATGTTTCCAAGGCACTCTAACATTTTGGTTATTAGAGATGATAGAAACGACATTATCTTATGAAGCCAGACCTCTCCTTCTGAAATATATAAAAAGGTGTCATGATCATAATGCAAGCTATATCCCAGGTCTTTGGGAAAAATCCATAAATGTTATCCAAAAAATGGGCAGTATAAAGTATTGTAGCATGGTCCACCACATCCTCAATATTATTACGTGAGCAACTGAGATTATATTTTATGATCAAACACGTTGCTTTCAATTTTCAAATACATGTGGTCTAAAATTTATATTAGGCAATGATCCATTAGTTTTAACTTTGAAATGTTCTCACATCAAAGTAATTACATTAATAGACATTACTAGCACTCAAAATATCAGTAAATATGGTCAACATTTTGATTGCATAGGATCATTCAAGCTATAGTTATTCATTTTTGCTAAATTAAATTGATTTGCCTTTTTACCTATGCAGCATTACTTGTCTGCTAAAGAAACACAACATAATGGGTAAGCAATACTAATAATTATAGATATTTTACAGTTAGCTTTCTCCAAGGGGCAGAATAGGAAGACACTCCCTGAAACTCGAAATTTGCCAGCATTTTGAGCTCTATGTTCTGCTGACTTATCTAAGTTATTTCAATGTCCTCCTATTTCAACTCAGCCTTCTCAAAATTTGATTTGTTGACCTAACACCTCTTAAGGTCTTGTTCCTCCAACTCTTTAAGAATTTATATTGTTGTATTAAACACCCCTATCCACTATAATGGCAAAGTGTCTAAATATACTAAATCACACATATGTAATCATCATTAATGTGGACAGGCAGAGTGTGAAAAGCTGTGAGTCCTTAAGGGCTGTAAAGGAGAATGTGATCACAGTACATCCTATCCATGCATGAATTTGTGAAAAATGAAGCAATTTTTAAATCTAATTTTAATTAATTTTATATAAAACATAACAAATTCTATGCAATGACACTGTTCTCTATGAACTATTTAAAATGCAAGTGACATTCCTGGACATTAACTCAAATATATCAAGCTTCTCCAAAACGTTTTTAAAAACTTTATTTGGTTTTATGCAATGAATGTATAATCTTCATGGAATTAAGTTCACCCATGTCTTTCAATGCCCACTAAGGTCAGAAGAGGGTGTGAGATCCTCTGGAACTAGAGTAACACAGTTTTTAGCTGCCATGTGGATGCTGCAATTTGAACTGGGGTCCTTTTCAAGAACAGCCAGATCTCTTAACAACTCCATCTCTCCAGCCCAAGAACATGTTTTAGAAATATGTTTTATTTTTATTGTGTACATTCATGGGGGTGCTGTGCACATGAATATAGTTGCCCATGGAGGCCAAAAGAGAGAATCAGATCCATGGAGCTGGAGTTACAAATAGCTGTCCAAAGCCCTAGAGGAGAGGCTAACACATTTATTCTGCTAAATGGACTTAGTATTAAACCTCCCCACTGCCCTGTGCCAGTTTCTTATCTTTATACCCATAAACCAGAGTTTCTTTCAACCCTTACTACAGTAGCTTCGTTTTTATTTTTATTTTTTGGTCTTTTTGAGACAGGGTCTCTCTGTAGCCCCAGCTGTCCTGGACCAAACTGGCCTTGAGCTCACAAAGATCCGCCTGCCTCT
The DNA here is from genome assembly GCA_009823505.1 of Rhizomys pruinosus. Classification (NCBI taxonomy): domain Eukaryota; kingdom Metazoa; phylum Chordata; class Mammalia; order Rodentia; family Spalacidae; genus Rhizomys; species Rhizomys pruinosus. The sequence continues at coordinate 23,262 of VZQC01009709.1, forward strand.
GCCTCCGAAGTGCTAGGATTAAAGGTGTGCGCCACTCCGCCCGGCAAGTAGCTTCATTTTTAAATAGATCATGAATGACACAGAGAGCCAGAGCCAGTAAATGTTTAGAGAATCAGAGATGGTGTCATGATAAGCTGTGAATGGGAACTTTATACCCCCTGTTTTCTCCTAATGTTCAGGAATCAAGGTGAAAGAGTCTGCAGAAAGGTTGTAAGAGCCAGGAGCAGTGGATATCAGCAGCAGAGAGCATTTTCTAGGCATGATAGGGCCATTAAACACACAAACTCACAGTAGCTGTGACTGTCTGCCTAAGAACTGAACAAGATCAAGCCAGCTCAAATCCCAGTTTAGAAACTGTAGGGTATCGTGACACTTTACATCTATATGAGGAACTGTTACAACGTGATTGATCCTGGGGTAGGAGACGCAGTTTTCTTCAAGGGTGTGATCCCAGAGAGGCTACACTTGCTCCAGTAGATTTGTCCATAACCATGACATAGCCCAGGTAGCACTTTGTGGATTTAGTAGAGCACATGAAGTTGGGAGGGAAAAGTGGTGGGGGAATACAAGAAAAATTGGGGGAAATAAGGAGTAAATCCAATTCAAACACAAAGTATCCATGAATGAAATTCTCAAACCAAAAAATTAAAAATAAATAAGAGTAATTAAAAATGACTGACTATGTCAGTCATTTTTAATTACTCTTATTTAGCACTTGGGAGGCAGAGGCAGGCGGATCTTTGTGAGTTCAAGGCCAGCCTGGTCTACAGAGTGAGTTCCAGGACAGCTGGGGCTACAGGGAGACCCTGTCTCAAAAAGACCAAAATAATAATAATACTATCTAATAAGAATAATAATATAATAATATTGACTGACATATTAGAATTGGAGGAATGGGTCAGTAATTAAGAGTGCTTATTGTTCTTTCCTGAGACAGTAGTTCACTTCCCAGCAACCCCATTGGACACTTCACAACTGTTGTAATTCTGGCTCTAGGGGATCCCAAATCCTTCCTTTGATATATGCAATAATCCAAATGCATATATACTGAGAAACACACAGACACAACCACACACAACACACCACCACACCCACACACACACAATTTTTTTCTAATCTTTATTTATTTCGTATGTGTATGAATTATCGGTACTGCTGCAAGTCTGTGCACCCGTGCCTGCGCAACTGCCGCGGAGGTTCAGAAGAGGGCTGCGGACTTCCCTGGAACTGGAGTTCTCCTGTGAATTTGGAGTCTCAGACGGCTCTCGGCCGCCATGTGGTGCTGGGGACAACCCGGGTCCTCTCGCAAAGAGCTGGTCGGCGCTCTCTACCGCTAGGCCACGTTCCAGCCCCAACACACAGATTTTAAATTAATTCATTGATTCTTTCTCCAGATTTCTTTTCTTTTTTGCAATTACTTTTATGAATGAATTTGTGGTTTCGTTCATTGTCTTTTAGGTCCAATTTAAGACACATTCCCCCTCTCTCTGACTCCCATCCCACCCTTCTTCAGCCTTCTGCCTTAACATGTTTTCATCTTTCTTCTCAGTCATTTCAAAGTTTTTTCACTGCAGAGGCTTGTGTTTTGGGCAAAGGTTTAACTGTATCATTCAGTTCTTTAACCCAGTCTATGTGTGTTGTTTTCCACTCCTTTTGTATGATCCAAATATGTTATATAACCATCGCATATACATGCATAATATTATGATCTCTGGAGAATAAAAGTATGTTAATCCAAATATATTGGTCCTAAAGAATTTTGCCATTTTTCCGATGTATCAGAGAGTCTCCACTTCAAAAGACCGCAGCTGAGCAAGATTCCACCCAGGGTAGTAGTGGGCGGTGGGTGCTTGCTAGCCACGGCTGATTGTTGTTGTGATTTAATCATCGTTACTTAGATCTAGTCCTATGTGTTTTTGGCTTTTGTGCTTTGTGGTTGTGTGTTGGGGTGGAGTATCCTCCCAGCTGTGTATAAAAGTTGTGTGAGTCTTGAGATCATGAGATATCTCAAAACTACTCTGAAGGCGCCGGTTCCCCCCCGCCCTCCAACTGGGATTTATGAAGGCGTCTGAAAGAGGCAAGCAAAGCAGCCTTCAAGAAAGCAGCTTGACAAGAAAAGAGGCAATTGGGACTCACATTGGAATACAGGCAAGGAGAAGCCCAATATGCCAGGATCACGAACGAGAGGACCACTCTGGGAAAGTGCTGGATAATCCCACACCAACTCTACCAACCCGTTGAAGCTTCCTACAGTGAGATCTCCCTGGCCATGGCCCAGGACACAGATACAGAAGGAAAATCGTGAACATACTTAAAGAGGTACAAGAATATAAAGAGCACTCAAAGACTTCAGAAAAGGGACCACTAAGAACTCACGAAAGAAGTGGAAAACACTTGAAAAGATCCCATGTTGGAAAAAGATAAGGAAACCAAACATCTACAGGAAGAGCTCCTGAAGAAGCGCTACAGGAAGAGATGAGAAACCTCCAAAGGAAATGGAAATGCTAAATAAACTTCGGAAGACGAAATGAAAAAGGAAATCAAACAGTCATTCAATCAAGGAGGAAAAGGAAAGGAAAAAGCCTCACAAGCAGAATGGAGGAGGAAGCAGACCACAGAATATCAGACCTGGAAGGTAACACAGGGAACAACTAAAACCCTCACGTAAGATTATGAAAAATTTACAAAAAAAAATAGTAGAACAACCAGGAAATGTGGGGGCACTATGAAAAGATCAAACCTCTGCATCATTAGGAATAGAGGAAGGCGAAGCGAAATTCCCACGAGCATCGGTTGGTCAGCTCTTCAACAGAATAATAGATGAAAATTTCCCCAAAAACTAAAAAAAAGACCAAAACCAATACAATACAAGAAGCATATAGAACTTCAAACCCCCAAGATCAAAAAGAAAACTCTCCAACACCACATCATAGTTCAAATGCTAGAAGCCCAAAACAAAGACAAAATTCTTGAAGCCACAAGAGAAAAAAACACGTGACCAATAAGGGCAAACCTATCAGAATTACAACTGACTTGTCAATGAAAGCTATGAAAGCAAGAAGAAAACGGACCAAAGTATTCCAGTGTTAAAGGAATATTGAGGCCAACCCAGGTTAATATACCCAGCTAAGTGTCGATTATAGTTGAAGGAGAGAGAAAAACCTTCAAATGACATAAACAAAGATGAAAGAATACGTCCGGAAAAACAACCAACCTTTCAGAGGAGAGAATATCTGAAGCAATTCAAAAGACAGAAGAAAGGAGCAAACTATTCCCCAGGGCACCTAGAAAGAGAAATCACAATATAAAAGCATTATGCAGAAGTAGACACCTAAACCAAAACCACAAATTGAAAATAAGGCAAAAGGAAGGCACACAAACCTATCAGTCCTGACCATACATATTAATGGACTAACTTCCCCAATCAAAAAGACATAGGACTGGGAGATTGTATTTTAGTCTGGACCTCATTTGATTAACCTGATGGAACACACAAACCCTCACTCCCCACTGGAAGGTGGGGCTGTTTTCTGTGGGCTTAGGCACAACAAGCCTGAAAAATTGGTTTTACATGAAGGATTCTTTGTACTCATGATTATCACTTATAGTTAAAAAATGAACAAACAAACTGAGAGAAATATGCAGGACCGTCATGCAGGATGCATGATCTCGGTGGGTTGGGGTGGGGTTGGGGGAGAGAGGGGAGAAGGGAAGAAATATGCCTGAAAAACTTGAATTGGCAATGATGTATGTTAATGCACAAAGCATCAATAAAAAAATGTTTAATAAAAAGAAAAAAGAAAAAGTTGAGCATATATATTTGTATATAACCACCTGGCTGTGACAGTCTGTATGACTTCTATCCAGCTGAAACATTATATACAATAAATAAAGACATGCATTTGAGTTATTATTAAAAAAAAAGGAAACAGAACCTATCCATCTGCTGTCTACAAGAAACATCTTACCTTCAAGGACAGGCACCAGCTTAAAGTGAAAGGATGGAAAAAAATATTCTAAGCAATGTACCAAAAAGAAAGCAGGTGCGGCTATTCTAATATCAGAAAAATAGGGACCAAAGTCAAAGAGACAATCAGACGAGACAAAATAGGCCACATTACATTTTTTTATCACAGTAAATATTCACCAAGAAGATTTCACAATTACGAATATATATGCACCAAATCTTGTGCACCAACCATCTATTATAAAAAAAAAATTTCTCCAGGACCAAAAGTCAAACACTAACCCAGTACACTCATAGTAGTGGGCTTAAATACCCCACAGAGCCCTTTGGACATGTCAACAGGACAAAGTAAGTAGAGGACAGAGAGACATCTGAACTGAACGATATGATTCACCAGATGGACCTCATAGATATCTATCAAATATTCTACCCAAACACCACAGAAATTCACTTCTTTTTTTATTTATATTTTTTTATCAAGTCTAGACACGTTGTCTCCCTCCTATCCCCCACCCCCCCCCAGGCTCATCGCCTTCCTGCCAAACATGCTTTTCATATCTTTCTCACGTCTTTCTCAATTATTCTCCATGTGGAAGTTGACTGTTTGAAGCAGAATTCATTGTTTCAGTCAGTCTTTGATGCAGTTCAATTTGTTTGTCATTGTTGTTGTTTTTGTTCTTGCTGCTGTTGTTGTTGTTTCCATAATGCATCATCCAACAATGCTTGAAGAAGCCAAGGGAGGCCCACACAAGAAAAATACTTCAACTAGGGGTAGATTGGCAACTAGCATCCACAGATGAGGGATACCATGTCATTTTTGTTTCTGGGACTGTGTTACTTCATCTCAGCATGATGTCCTTCGCTCCAGGACATTTTCCTGCAGAAGCCTCGTGATGTCTCATTTTTCTTCCTTACAAAGGAAGTGACTCACGCTCTGCATAGAACTCCCTTGTGGTCGTTAGTGTCCAATTTTCTCTATCCACTTCTCAGTTGAGAGGGGATTTAGGTTCGTTCCAGCTCTCTTGCTATTGTTGCAAGAGAGCTGAAATAAAATGGCAGTATGCATTTTCTCAGTGGGGCGTAGTCTGACGGGTACATGCCCGAGTGGTATGGCTGGGGTTTGTGGCAAGTCCATTCTCAGTCTTCCAAGTTTCTCCACACCTAGCTTTCCAAGTGGCTGTCGCAGTTTCTTCACCCAGCAGTCGGCTGCTGTTCCCCTTCCCCCCTTTTCTTCCAGGCCACTTGGTCTCATTTTTTTTGCATCCTACTCTTGCGTCCATGTTTCTCCCGGTTTTTTGTTTCTTGCTTTGAGTGATATCTTAAGGTGTTTTCCGCATCTTGCATTTCACTTTTAAGTCTCTAGCTTTGCTCATCTAATGTGATGGTAGCATGTTCTTCTTCTTAGGTTATCTGGAATATCTTTGCTCAGATCGTATTGACTCCTATAACGTGGGATTGTTCATCCTTTGTCTGTGTAAGAAGTCAGTATATTCTTTCTTGTTGACTAATCTTAAGCTTTTGATATAGATCTTATTGAGTGCTCTTTGTTTTTTTTTTTTTTTTTTTTGAGTGAGTTTATATATTCTGGAAATCAATGTTTTTGTCAGATTTTTTATGTATCTGCAGTGAAAGTTCCTCCCACTTGTGGGATTTCTCTTTCACTTTCTGATTTGTTTCTTTTATGACAGAAGCTTTTGATTGATGGGGAGTCCCATTTGTCAATGTCGACCTTATTCTTGTGCAGCAGGCTGTTGTCTGATTTAGTGAAAGTCTTTTCCTATGCTTATTGTCCTTGTAGTCTGCTGCCAAACTTTTTCTTCTTCACCTTCAGAGTTTGGGGTTGTTGCCGTTTAAGGAGGTTCTTTATCCAGTCTGAGATTGACTTTGTTACAGGTGACGAGGTAGTAGGGTTTTTAATATCTTCTACAAGTAGAATGTGATCCCAGTTTTGTCAACACACCACTTGCTGAAGATGCTTGTCTTTATCTCCATTGTGGCTTCTTGCCCCCTTGTCAATATTGAGAGTGGCTGAAAATGATATGTGCTCAGTTTGATTCTTTCGTTTTGTTCCATTGGTCACAAACGGTCTGTTTTGTGCACAGTATCAGGCTGTTTTTATGACTATAGCCCTGGAGTATAGTTTTAAGTCTGGTATAGAGATCCCCCGCTGTAGCTCTTTCTCATCAGTTGTTTTGCAATTGGAAAAGAGTGTCTTTTGTTTCTCCAAATTGAATTTCAAGACTTTTTTTTCCAAGCCTGTGAAGAACTCATTGGGGATTTTATGGTATGTGCAATAAACTCTATACAGAGTTTTGGTATTTTATTATAAGGACATTTTTACAATGTTAATTTTCCAAATCCATTAGAGCATGGGAGTTTTCATTCTGAGAGTCTTCTTCAATATCTTCTTTTAAAGGTTTAAATTTTTTTTGTTGTAGGATCTTTGGTGTCTTTTGGCTGTATGGTTTCGTTCCTAGCGTATTTATTTGTTTTTGAGGACATTTTGCAAGTGGGAAAGTCTGCTTGAATTCTTCTCCAGTTTGCTGGTTTGTTGTTTTTTCTTGTTTGTGTAAAGAAAGGCCATGTTGATTTTCTAAGGTTCATTTTTTATCCTGCAGCTTTGCTGAAGACTGTTATCAGTTCTCAGGAGTTTTATTGTGTTTTTGGGATTTTTGCTCCCTTAAGTAAACAATCATATAATAGTAGCAAAAGATAGCTTGACTTCCTACTTTCCAATTAGTACTACGTTTTATTCATCTTTTTTTGCCCTTATGCATCTAGCCAAGTGTTTCAAGCACTATATTGTAAAGGAGTGTGATGACGTGGGCACCTTTGCTGTTCCTACCTTTAAGGCGAAGTCTTCTGTCATTTCCCCATTTAGGATTGGATATTGGTCGCTGGGTTTCCTGTATATTGGCATTATTTACTCACTGAGGATATGATCCCTCCAATCTCCAATTCCTTCTAGGGACTTGTACGCATTGAAGATGCTGGGATTTGTCAAAGGCTTTTTAGTTCACAGTTGAGCGATGGATTGTGTGGTTTTTGTCTTTCATTCTTCATGTGCTCTTAGATGTTTATTGATTTCGTTCTATGTGAACCATCCTGCTCTCTGTTGAATCCAACTTTCATGATGGATGATTCTCTCTGATGTGGGTTGTATGCGATTTGCAGTATCCTGTTTAGAATTTGGCCATCTGTGTTCATTGAGGGAGATGGGTTCTATAATTCTTCCTTTCCTGTTGATCTTTGACCTGGTTTTGTATCAGCAGTGTAGGTTGGCTTCATAGAAGGAATTTTGGGGAATTCCCTCTGATTGTATATTCTAAATAAGTTTCAATAATAATGGTTGTTAGCTTTTTAAATAGTTTTATAGAAATTTGCCTGAAACCTCTGGCTTGGGCCTTTTTTTAGTTGGGGAGGTTTCTTTATACATCCTCATTTCCTTATATTATGGGTCTGTTTAAGTTCTTCTTCTCCTGTTGCAGCTTTGGTGATACCCAAGATTCAGATATCATCCATTTCTTCGTAGGATTTTCAAAACTTGGTAGCAAATAGCTCTAATATTCCCATATGAATTTCTTGTTGTTTTTCCTTTGTCTTTGCTGAATATTTCCCTTTTCATCACTGATTGTCTAATGATTGGAGTTGTTCCTTCATTTTTTTTGTTAACTGGGGCTTTAGAGTCGTCATATCTTGTTTATGTCTTTCAAAGACCAACTTTGGTTCACTTGATTTTGTATTGTTTCTTTGTTCCGTTTCATTGATTTCTCTCTGATTTGTATTATTCTTCCTGTGTGCTTGAGTATGGGTTCATCTGTTTTGCCTCTCAAGGCTTTTAAGCTGGTTTTAGATCAACTTCATTGTGCTCTTTTTGTTTTTTTAATGTATGCACCCAGGGCTATAAACTTTCCCTCTTAGGGACTCCTTTAATGGTATCCATAGTCTTGTTTTGCTCTCTATTTTGATAATTGTCTCATTGTCAGTCGTCCAGGGAATGTTTTTTATTTCTTTCTTTACTCTTCCTTGACCCAATTATTATTCAAGAGTGTGTTGTTTAGTCTCATGTGTTCTTGTAGGCAGGGGGCTTGTCCTAGTGTGAGTGTGAGCTTCATTGCACTGTGGTACTTGGACAGATCATTGAAATTATTTCCAATTCTTTTTGTATTTGTGAGGTTTCTTCTGTTCTCCAGGATGTGGTCGATTTTTTGGAGGGAATGTTCCGTGGGGTGCTGAAGTAGAAGAGTTGTATTCTCTGGTATTAGGGATGGAATTGTTAAGGTAGAGTCTATGAGGTCCCATTTGGTGTTTTTCATATCTGTCAGTTTCAAGATGTTCTACTGTTAATTTTTTTGTTGTGACCATCCAAAGGACTCAGTGGGTATGAAATCTCCCACTATAGTGTTCTGGGGTGTCATGTGAGTTAGTGGGTTCCTGGAAGACTGTCTTTATAAAGTTGGTGTTTTGCACCAGAAAGTTGGGGATCGCATATATATTCATAATGTTGAATCTTCTTGGTGGATGTTCCTTGATGCAAAATGTAAATGGCCGTTCTTTTGTCATCTTCTGATTTCTTCTTTACTTTGAAGTCTATTTTATCCGGTATAATTAAAAATAGCAAACACCTGCTTTCTTTTTGGTTACCATTTTTGAATATTTTTTTGCCATTCCTCACTTTAAAGGATGGTGCCTGTCCTTGAAGTAGTAACGATGTGCGTTTCTTTGCAGACGCTGGAGCATATGTATGGATTCTGTTCCTAATCCAGTCTCCCAGTCTATGTCTTTTATTGATTGGGGAATTTAGAGTCCACTATAATATTTAAGTTATGGATCTGTTGGTTTGTTGTTGCTTCCTTTTGCCCTATTTATATCCATCTGCTGGTTTTGATTTAGGTTTCTACTTCTGCAGTTTATGCTTTGTTATTGATTCTCCTTCTGAGTTGCTTGTGGGTTGGTTGGCTCCTTGTTCTTCTGTTCTTTGGATTGCTTCAAGTTTATTCTGAGCGTTCATTGGTTTTTTCTCGGACACTGGATTCTTTCATAGCTTGTGTATGTCATGGAAGATTTTTCCCTCTCTCCTTCCACATATGATTGACATTTTTGCGGGATTTTTTATTCAGTAACCTGGGGCTGGCATCCATTGTCCCTCAACACTGGGAATTGCTTTGCTCCAGGTTCTTCTTGGCTCATCATCGTTGCACTTGTGGAGAAGTCACGTTGTTATTTCTGATAGGTTCCCCTTATTAGTCCCACTTGTGTTTTTTCTCTTGTTGCTTTAAGAATTTCTCTTTGTTGGGTGTCCAGCATTTTAACTATGATGGGATGGGGTGGGCGTGGAGAATTCTTTTCTGATCTTGTCTGTTGGTCGAGTTCTATGTGCTTCTTATTGGTTTGATTTTGTTCCTTTTTAGTTTTGGGAATTTCATCTATTTTCTGTTTCGAAGCATCTCTGGCAATACATTTCTCTTGGGATTCTTCTCCTTCCTCTAATCCTATGTTGCGGATGGTTTATCTTTCTTCATGTGTCCCACAGCTCCTGGTTGTTCCATTTTTGTGATATCTTTAAAGTTTTATAATCTTTCCTTGAGGTTTTTAGTTAGTTCTGTTGTTGTCCTCCAGGTCTGATTTTCTTGTTCTGCTTCCTCCATTCTGCTTCTGAGGCTTTTTTTTTAATTTCCTTTCCTCTTGTAATGGATGAGTGTTTTGATTTCCTTTTTCAATTTCGCTCTCTTTTTCTTTAGTATTTCTCAATTTCTGTTTTGGAGCTTTCAGGATTCTTTTTTGTAGCTCTTTTGTTTGCTGGGTGGTTTCTTTTTCTTTTTAGCATGGGGAGTCTTCTTCAGAGTTCATCCTTCCAGGTGTCCGAGAGTTGTCATTCTCGCTCTCTCTCGGTTCCTCATTCTCTTTTCTTAGTTCTTTAATTTGTTCTTTATGATTTTTGTAGTTCTTAAGTAGTTCCCAATTGTGTTTCTGATGTCTGTGTCCTGGGGCTATCCCCGGGGGGATCCCACTGCAGAGTTCCAGTTAGTACGTTCTATTGATTACCGCACTCAGGTGTCTTCTGACTGGTATGGGCTCCCTCCGTATTAAGGGAGTCCTGATTGCTTCAAATGTTCGTTGGGGGAGTTGTTTTGTATCCTCACTTTCCAGCCCTCGTAAGTCCTTCATGTTGCGGCGGGGGGGGTGGGGGGATCTCTTAGCGGCCAGGTACCTTGTGGCTCAATGATCTCAAACTTGCCTGTATTCCAATGTGAGTCTAGACTGCCATCTTCACTGGTTGAAGGCGTGCTTTGCTTGCCTCCTTTCAGACCCTTCGTAATCTCAGTTGGCGGGTCACGGAGGGGGAAAGAGAGACGTGATCAGCTCGCTAGCACCCAGTTCTAACTCTCCCCTGCCCTGCAGCTGGGCTCAAGAGATCTCAAATCTCAAGAGTTCACAACAAGCGTGCCTTTAATACCGGCTGGGAGGATAACTCCCCCACAGCCACTAGATCTCAATCAAGCCAAAGACCACACCTTTAATCCCAGCTGAGCGGGATTTAACTCCAAACCTGCACAGCTACCAAAGGCCAATCAAACCAAAGTACAGGGAGACCAAAGGATCAGCAATCACTCGCCCTCCCAGGCACTCAGTTCCTACCTGTCTTCCTCCCTATTCCTCCGCGCTGTGGCTCAGAGAGATCGTCAAATTCAATTCAAAGAGTCCACAAAAGGCCTTGGCCTTTTTAAATTAGCCGGCTGGGAGGATAACTCCCGCCCCCACAGCCACTAGATCTACATCAAGCCAAAGACCACACCTAATCCCAGCTGGGGGGATAACTCCAACCTCACAGCCACAAAGGCCAATCAAACCATAAGACAGGCAGGACCAAACGATCAGCAATCAGCTCGCAAGGCACCCAGTTCCTACTCTGTCTTCCCCTCTTCCTGCCGATGTGGGCTCAAGAGATCTCAAAATCTCAGGAGTCACACAAGCGTGCCTTATACCGGCTGGGAGGATAACTCCGCCCCCACAGCCACTAGATCTAATCCAAGCCAAAGACCACACCTTTAATCCCCACTGGGAGGAAACCCAACCTCACAGCCCACAAAGCCAATCAAACCAAAGACAGCAGGAACCAAACGATCAGCAATCAGCTCGCCAGGCACCCAGTTCCTACCTGTCTTACCCCTCTTCCTGCCGCTGGCTCAAGAGATCTCAAAATCTCAAGAGTCACACAAGCGTGCCTTTAATACGGCTGGGAGGATAATCTCCGCCCCCACAGCCACTAGACCTAATCAAGCCAAAGGACCACACCTTTAATCCCAGCTGGGGGATACTCCAACCTCACAGCCACAAAGCCAATCAAACCAAAGGACAACAGGACCCAAACGATCAGCAATCAGCTCGCCAAGCACCCAGTTCCTACCTGTCTTCCCCTCTTCCTGCCGCTGGGCTCAAGAGATCTCAAATCTCAAGAGTCACACAAGCGTGACCTTTAATACCGGGCTGGGTAGGATAACTCTGCACACCCACACCACTAGATCTAATAAAGCCACAAAGACCACACCTTTAATCCAGCTGGGGGGGATTGTAACTCCAAACCCTCACGCCAACAAAAGGCCCAATCAAATCCAAAGACAGGCAGGGACCAAAACGATCAGCAAAGTCAGCTGCGCCAAGGAGCACCCAGTTCCTACCCGTCTTCCCCGTCTTCCTGCCGCTGGGCTCAAGAGATCTCAAATCTCAAGAGTCACACAAGCGTGCCTTTAATACCGGCTGGGAGGATAACTCCGCCCCCACAGCCACTAGATCTAATCAAGCCAAAGACCACACCTTTAATCCCAGCTGGGGGGATAACTCCAACCTCACAGCCACAAAGGCCAATCAAACCAAAGACAGCAGGACCAAACGATCAGCAATCAGCTGGCCAAGGCACCCAGTTCCTACCCGTCTTCCCCTCTTCCTGCCGCTGGGCTCAAGAGATCTCCGATTTTTTTCTTTAATGGGTATTAAGTGATCTCCCCTGCCTTATAACTAGTTTTACTTTGAAATCTACTTTTTCAGATGTTACAAGAGTTACAGCTGTTTGTTTCTTGATTCCATTTGTGTGGACTTTTTTTCCATTATTTATTTGTATCTTGTTTTTTATTTGTATTTTTTGTATATATTTATTTGTATCTTGTTTGTTGTTTTTCCAACTCATCAGGTTATGGCCCATCTGAGTCGTGCCGTCCAGTTTTGGGGCCATCTTATGTGATGTACAATTTGGGTGAAAGAAGTTCTGCTATTGTTAGGTTCCACTTTTCAGGATTGCCCACATGGGGTCCTGGATTAGCAGCATGGGATGGAGCTGGTAGGTTAGGGAGTTTGCAGGTCTCATGTGAACAGAGCTCAGATGACAGGACCCTAGGGAGCCTCAGAGATCAAGTTCCAAGCTGCAAGTCTCAGGTGGAAATAAGGATCCCAGGGTACTCAGGCTGGGTGAGAGCTGAGAAGGTGGGAATTGACTCACTCTGCCAAGATGAGGTGGGTACAGGGAAGTCTGGGAATTAAGATGGTGGTACAGTAGGTAGTCTCAGGCATGGAGAGCAAAATCTTCCACTTCATTTTTGATTCTACAAAATAGATCATGCTGCCAGGCGTGGTGGCGCACACCTTTAATCCTAGCACTCAGGAGGCTAGCACTCCGGAGGCAGAGGCAGGAGGATCTCTTTGAGTTCAAGGCCAGCCTGGTCTATATGGTGAGCTCCAGGTCAGCTGGGACTAAAGAGAGACACTGTCTCAAAAATAAAAAAAGACGAAAAAAATAGATCATGCTACCATCATGGAAGTAAACATATTGTTTTACATGGAGGAAAATACTATTGTCCACATCTCCAGCAAGTTCAGCACACAGTCAATGCAGCACACCCAGGAGGACTGCCTTATAGAGTATGCATAGTTCCCTATGAGATAGGACTGCCTTATAGAATATGCATAGTTCCCTATGAGATAGGACTGCCTTATAGAGTATGCGTAGTTCCCCATGAGACAGGACTGCCTTATAGAGTATGCGTAGTTCCCTATGAGACAGGACTGCCTTATAGAGTATGCATAGTTCCCTATGAGACAGGACTGCTTTATAGAGTACGCGTAGTTCCCTATGAGACAGGACTGCCTTATAGAATATGCGTAGTTCCCTATGAGACAGGACTGCCTCATAGAGTACGCGTAGCTCCCTATGAGACAGGACTGCCTCATAGAGTACGCGTAGCTCCCTATGAGACAGGACTGCCTCATAGAGTACGCGTAGCTCCCTATGAGACAGGACTGCCTCATAGAGTACGCGTAGCTCCCTATGAGACAGGACTGCCTCATAGAGTATGTGTAGTTCCCTATGAGATTTGACCTGTTCTTCTTACAGAAGAGTCAGTCAAACAATCTCAAGGTACCCTAGATTGTGAAGCTGATGAGAGATCTTTGTCCACTCTCTCATCTATGCCTGAAATGGTTGTGTTCCCAATCCTAGAACATTTGGCTATCGAATAGGAAAAATAGTTCCTGGGGGATGGTCTTTATCCAAGTATTTCCTGCATAATTCCCTTGAGGTAGGACAATTGTGCAGGGAAGAAAGTTCATAGGATACACAGATATTCACAAATGGCTGATTACTTATCAAATTAGCTACTGCTCCAACCCTTTCCTTGTTCAGCACAGCTTGTATGCCTATGTTTTTTTCTTTTTTGTTGTTGTTGGTGTGTGTGTGTGTGTGTGTGTGTGTGTGTGTGTGTGTGTGTGATGCAAATTCTGGCTAATTTTTACATCAGCACAGGACCCAGAATCCAGATCACCCAGCTTTCATGATTACATCATGCTGGGGGTTTGTACACAGACTACTCTAAGGGGTCATATTTTATAGGATTTCCAAATCCCCCAGTCACTGTCATTGTCAACACTTTGTATTATGTGTTGATAACTCCAGTTGAAACACTGCTAGATCCTCATTTCAGAAGATTTATAGCCTTACGGTTTGGGTATCAGTATAACATAATGGTGAAACATTTGTCTATGTTATAGTCCCAACTCTGAAACTTGAAATCTTGTCTAAGTGATTTAACTATTACAAAGAGAATTTTTTTCCCATGTGAAATCTTAGTCTCTTGGAATTAGTCTTGTGAATTTTCAAATCTCAGAATTATCTAGTCATAGTCAACTGATATTTAGTTTGCTAAATGGATTTCATACCTCATTTTTATAACATAAGTGGGAAAGAAAAGAAATATTAGGACATAATCCATCAGTCTCATGTATCCATCCATCACAATGTGAAATCTCACTGTCATCCCATCACACGTTCCCCTATGCATGTACTTACTAACTATGACCTAAATGCTTTGTGGTCAGCACTGGGCTGGGCCCTGGACAGATGAGCCATAGCCTTAAGGAACTCCCAGGAGTTTTCCTGCAATAACTATCTGCTTTCTCAGTTGCCCCTGCAGTGACAGTGTCTCACGCTTTAACCTCCTCTGGCTTGGTGGCTGTTACCTGCCACGTACAGAGATTCTATCCACAGGATGTGTATCTCACCTGGCTGGAGGACTGCCACGTGCTCAGGAGAATGGAGCAGCCCACGTCCAAGCAGAATGAAGATGGCTCTTATTCTCTGGAAAGCTTGCAGTTGGTAAGCTTCATAATCATTGAAGTCTTGTCAAAATTAAAGCCTGATTTGAAAAACCAGAAAGGTTTCTAGTCAGTGGATTCCTTTAGAGTAGCTACCCCAAAATCTTCTTTCAACATTTTTGAAAAATGTCTCAGAGAAAGTTTAGCTTAATGCTGATTCAACAGTGTTGAGATGCTTGTCACCAAGAAGTAGCATTATATGGAAGTAATTTTGCCTGTACATTGTTCTGTGAAACTTGCTGGAAGAGCCTTATCTGGGGGTCATATGATATCCCCTCTAATGTTAGACTAGGCTCTTGTACTTAACTTTTTAAAAATTGCCTTTTTGTATATTTTATTAAGTTTTTGTGCATTTCATATAATAGATTTTAATAACATTTAGTTTCCCTTCCCCATCCCCCATCCCCTCTCCTATTAAGTTTTATACATTCTGTCATATATGTTAATGTTCATTCCAACAACCATTTGTACCCAGATGTCCCTCGGTGTAAGTGTATCCCTTGGAGACAAGTAAGCCTATTTAGTATCACTCCCTTAAAGAAGATCAACTCTCTCACTCCATAGTGAAAATGTGGTATTTACACAATTGAGTTTTTCTACTTAATTCTTGCACAAACATATAACTTCTCTGTGACCCAGTTTAATCACCTGTAAATATAGTTTAAGGAAAATTCTCAATTTAGAGAATCTTTATGAGGATTAAACAAAATATATAATCATTTATTATATACTGTATATATAGTTGATATGTATTTCCACACAAAATATCAGCTATTGTTATTTGAATTTAGAAAATTCTTTTCAAATTTAGTTTCCAGTAATTATAGTTGTGTAAGCCTGAGGAACAGAGTCAGCTATCTCTCAGAGACCAAGTTTACTCATCATAAGTTATTGCTTATAATACCAGTGTTCCAAGACTATAGCAAAGATTATATTAAGTGATCACTAGGTCTTAGAGACAAGGCATTAAGCTTGGCACATTAACTGGTGGAAGTCAGATATATATTTTTTAATTAATTAATTAATTAATTAATTAATTAATTAATTAATTAGTTTGTATAAATGTACTGTCTGCATGTAAGTCTGTGCACCCGTGTCGTGCAATGCCGCGGAGGTCAGACGAGGATGTCAGATTCCCCTGGAACTGGAGTTCTCCTGGAATTGGAGTTATAGACGGTTCTCAGCCGCCATGTGGGTGCTGGAGATCGAACCCAGGTCCTCTGCATGAGCACTCGGTGCTTTTGACTGCTAGGCCATCTCTCCAGCCCCGGAAGTCAGATCTTTTTTTTTTTATATATTTTTTTTGGTCTTTTTGAGACAGGGTCTCCCTGTAGCCCCAGCTGTCCTGGAACTCGCTCTGTAGACCAGGCTGGCCTTGAACTCACAAAGATCCACCTGCCTCTGCCTCCCAAGCACTAGGATTAAAGGCGTGCGCCACCAAGCCCCGCTTACGGAAGTCAGATCTTTAAATTAGTGCTGGGCAAAATTCAAGGTGGACTTCAGCTGTCAGTCGTCTCTTATTAGAACTGCGTATGACTCGGAACTTCCTGACTACAGTCTCAGAGTATTAAACTCACACAGACCCACTGTGGGCCTGCTGCTCTGTGTGTTCTGGGCTCAGAGAAATCTATCCATATTTTTGGGGCTTTCCTCTTATGCTTCAAGGTTCTCCTGGTGGTGAGTTTAATAGTCATCTGCATCTATAGGCGGTGCAACCTATGACAGGTGAGTTTAAATGGGCCTTAGTTCCTAAGGAGTGAGGTCCTGGCCATGGCCAGGGGCTAGAAAGGTGTTTATACTGAGCAAACAGAGTTTCCAGGATGCCCTCAAAGATTCCCATATATGGGACTGAGCCCCAGGAGACGGTTTTGAATATTCTCATTTTCTCCAAATAGCTTTCTCAGAGGTTCCCAAACTGTATGCATTGTATAGTGTCCAGCAGTTGGAAGATTTTCAAGTTAAGTTTTTGGGGTCTTTGGGAGTTGAAGGTATGGGAGTGAAATAATAGTCAAGACCCAAACTCCAAAGAGTCTTCCCATATACTGTTAAGTAGTTCAGCTATTCTATGTTTGTCTTTGGCATGAGTAAGGAAGATATTGCTGTAACCAACCAATAGATATACAAAATAGCAGAGATTCTGATGGTAACAAAGATGAATGTGCATATAGGAGAGCTCAGAACCCAGAATGAGGTGCTGGGGTGTAGTGGATAGAGGCCTTATTTCTGATCTGCATCATGAATTCAAGTGAAACAGAGTACCACTTACTAGGCATTCAGTACATGCTTGCCTAATCAGTACATGAATGAACAAACAATTGAATGAATGATTTTTTTTCCTATCCCCACATGACTCACGATGCATGGTCTGCTGTCCTCTCCAAAGGGCTCAAGTGGAGAAGAAGCTATAAGGACCTGCTGGTGGCCCCAAACCATCTCCCTTCACTGTTCTGCCTTTACTACAGATATGTTCCTTCCACACACCCTCAGAGCTTTGGAGGTGAGTCAGGGATAGACTTGGGTTTTGTATTTGAGAATGTTTCAACATTGAAATACTGAACTTCGAATAGCCTCTGTTTCTATCCCAAAGTCGAAATGAAAGGGGAAACTTATGATCACTCTGTCTCTGATCAAAGACAGCCTTTAATGTTTCAGTTCCCACTACTACCTAGGGCTTCTACAGTATGATTTCATTTTGACATATAAATAAAACTTGAAGATATTGGAATGTTTAAGAAACATTTTTCTATTGTGAAGTGGACAAAACAATATAAAATATCTTTGGGCTTGCTATTGTATTTTGCAAAATATTAATACTTTGTCAATAATCTTGAAGTTCTCTTAAGTTTTTGCTTTGAATTTGCTACTTATCTTTCTTAAACATGACTTTATACTTTTATAACATACATAGAACCCTTAACCAGCATAAAATACTATGTTTTAAATTTTTTGTAAATGCTATTATATTGTGGACAATATTTTGGAACTTTATTTTACTTTTTCATACTTAATGTATCTTGTAGACTTATTGATTCTGAAATGTAGCTATTTTATTAATTTTGTTTTGCTCAGTGATTTTCTACTGTAAGAATATGACAGGTTTTATTAACCTAAAGTGCAGTGTTGATAGTGTTTGTAAACTTTGCTATTAGAAAAATAAATTTTCAGTTTTTTCTTTGAATGCTCTTCTCATTTTGTTCAACATGTACATGATGGTGTGCTGTTGTACAGGTGATATGTGATGTTGTGTGACACTTCCCAGGCCAACATGAACACATTTGTACTCACCCAGATGGTGAACCAATGACAGATCAAAATAAGGATACCATCAAAATCCAACGTGATGGACCAATGAGTCATATTGGGGTTAAAGGAGTGTGGGTGGAAGATAACTCACAGGAGCATAAATAACAAAAAGACAGCTGCACCACCAAAGCCCAGTGGGGCACATGTGATAACTCTCAAAAGCTAGAAATCTGGAGAGCAATACACAACTTGCAGGCAGCTTGACAGGTTGGAGGGTGTCTATTTCAGGTGGCTCAGCTTGTCTGAGAGTCTTCTAGGAAGTTTGTCTGGTCTATAGTGTCTCTTAGCAGTCATTAGGGTCAGTATATATATTTGAGTAGTCAAGAGCCTAGTGAATATAGTCAGTTTTAGGTACTTCCTGA
The DNA here is from genome assembly GCA_009823505.1 of Rhizomys pruinosus. Taxonomy (NCBI): domain Eukaryota; kingdom Metazoa; phylum Chordata; class Mammalia; order Rodentia; family Spalacidae; genus Rhizomys; species Rhizomys pruinosus. Next base: position 41,535 of record VZQC01009709.1, read on the forward strand.
AGCTACTGAGTTTGTTAATTCCTGAGCTTAAGAAGCTTCCTTGCAGGATAGAATGTTTCACATTTTCTCCCTTTTACAAGTATTTTATTTATTATTTTAATTTTGTTTGTATTGCCTGAATGTATGTAATTGCACCTCTATTGTGCAATGCCCACAGAGGTCAGAAGAGACCATTGGATCCCCTGGACCTGGAGTTATGAATGGTTGTTAGCAGCCATGAGGGTGCCAGGAATTGAACCCAGGTCCTCTGCAAGAGCAGTCAGTGCTCTTAACTGCTAAGCCATCTCTCCAGCCCCAGAATCCAGTCTCTCTTACTGTCTGCACATTGACCACTTGTGGATCTCCACTTATTGTCTACACTATTGACTTCAAAAAGAAGCTTCTCTGATGAGGGATGAGAGATGCACTAGTTAATCTATGGGTATAAAGATAAAAATTTATGTCAGTTTAGCAAAGTAATAGTAGTAGATTCACCCTAGGCCCTCTGACCTACTCACACTTAGTGTTTGGCCTCATTAATGGTACCAGGCTTGAATTCCATTTTATAAAGCAGGAACTAAATCCTACCAGAAAGCAATGGTTATTCTGATTACATTTGTACCACTATTGCATCAGTGAGCATGTGTTTCCAGGCTAGTTACTATTATAGTTCACAGCTGGGTAAGACTCTTGATTACTTTTTCCCCTGATAGTATTCATAGATCCCTCCAGTACTGTGAAAGCTATCCTATACAGGTGAAGCTTCCAGGTTTGTAACAGTTGATTTCTCCATATCCTATGATGTGGTGTTTTTATCAGAAAACCTCTGCAAAGACTTCTGAAACAATAAATAAGACTATTTCATAACAAGAACTTTTTGTCCAATAAGTGTGTGGTAGCCTTGAAATATGCCTTCTGGATGATTTTAAGTCATCGCTGGTATATGATAAGGAGATTGCCTACTAAGCCTAAGATTAGAAGAGTTATTTTCCCTAGGATTAACCTTTTAAAGTAAAGGGAACCAACCGTCCACATGATATGCCCCAACCAGATCTCTCAAGATGGTCCACTATAATTGCTTAATCACATTATTTATCATCTTTCAACTAAAATAATCCAAATTTAACATTTGTTCACTCTCTCACCCCAAATCTATTAAACTAACAATAACAACCAACACTTAAGATGTAAAATGAGTGAAAACCTATTCGCCTTCTTCACTTCCTTTATATTAACAGGTCTCCCCATTGTAATCTTAATCATTATACTCCCAAGCATTTTATTCTCTTATTAAACTGCCTAATTAGCAATCAAGTCTCATCTTTCTAGCAGTGAGTTACTCAGCTCATAGCTAAACTGTGCACTCCCACAAAGGACCTTCACTGTCACTTACATTAATCCCACTGATTGTCTTTGGGTCAGCTGATCTCCCAGGCCTCCTGCCTCACAGCTACTAAACTATCCATAAATCTAGGGGTGCCCATCCCCCTTTGACCTGGAGATGTAATCCTAGGATTTTGCCACAAAATGAAAGCATCAGTAGGGCACTTCCTCCCCACAAGGAACCCCAAACACCTTTATTCCTATAGTTATAATCATTGAAACAATCAGCCTATTGATTCAACCCCATAGCCCTAGCTTGGTTTGCTCCCAATACCACTGCAGGCCATGGACTTATTCACCTTATCAGAAGTGCTACCTTAGTCCTGTCGTCAGTTAGTCTACCAACTCCCTTAATCACTTTTATTATCCTCTTTCTCCTTACAATCCTAGAATATGCTGTAGCCCTAATTCAAGCCTCTACTTACATGACAACGTCTCACCAAACACACACATTCCACATAGTAACTCCTAGCCCATCACCACTTACAGGGGCTTTCTCAGCCTTTCTCTTCACCTCTGGGTTGGTTATATGATTGCACTTTGCCTCAACAACTCTTCTAATCTTAGGCTTAGTAGGCAATCTCCTTATCATATACCAGCGATGACTTAAAATCATCCAGAAGGCATATTTCAAGGCTACCACACACTTATTGGACAAAAAGTTCTTGTTATGAAATAGTCTTATTTATTGTTTCAGAAGTCTTTGCAGAGGTTTTCTGAGCCTTCTATCACTCTTTTTTCTTCTTTTTTTGATTATTATTATTATTATTATTATTATTATTATTATTATTTTGAGACAGGGACTCCCCTTTAGTCCCAGCCAGCCTGGAGCTCACTAGGTAGACCAGGCTGGCCTTGAACTCAGAGATCTGCCTGCCTCTGCCTCCCAAGTGTGCTGGGATTAAAGGCATGCACCACCACACTCGGTTTAAAGATGTTTCTTAGCCACCATGTGGGTGCTGGGACTCAAACCCAAGTCTTCTGCAAGAGCAGTCAGTGCTCTTAACTGCTGAGCCATCTCTCTCTTTATCTTTATCTTTACTGCAACAGAGCCATCATATTCTGTATGTTATTTGAAGCCATGATTATCCTAACATTCATCAGCTGATGGAGGAACCAAACACCTAAATGCTGGAGTTTCCTTCTTTTTTGTACTTTAATTGGTTCCATTCCCCCTTTAATCGCACTAATCCACTCACATAATCTTATAGGAACACTAAATCTCATTATTTCCATATTCGACAACCCATTGTAAACCCCTCATGCTCTAACCACGTATTATAACTTGCATTCATAATAGCCTTCATAGTAAGAAGATGGTGTCCCCCTCTAACTCTCCAAAACCCATGTAGAAACCCCAGTTGCTGGCTCAATAATCCTAGCAGTCATCCTGCTTAATGGAATAATATGAATCTCCACCTTACTTGACCCCACTCACAACACTGTACCCTACCCATTTGTATTAGTCACTTTTCTGTTGCTGTGATAAAACACCAGACCAAGGAACTTATAAAGGGAAGAGTTTATTTGAGTTTAGGATTGGCGGTTCCAGGAAATTAGTCCATTGTGGCGGGAGGCATGGCGGCTGGATCTGGAGCAGCAAACCGAGGGTCACATCTCGCAAAGAGCACAGGAAACAGAGAGGAAGCAACTGTAGAGCACGAGGCTTGTTAAGCTCACTAAGCCTGCCCCCAGTGACACACTTCCCCCAGCATGGCCACACCTTCTAAGACCTCCAAAAACAGCACCACCAACTGGAGACAAATGTCTGAATACCTAGAGCCTATGGGGGACACACATTCAAACCACCACACCATTTATTCTTATATGCCTAGGAGGGATGCCAATAACTAGTTCTATCTGCCTAGGACAACTGACCTTAAATCCCTCAACACATATTCCTCAGCTTGCCATATACCACTGATAATTGTAGCAGTAATTATTCAAACATCCTGCAGCTATATAGGTGCCACAACACTCACCTCCTCACTTCCATTTTGTCTAGCTAATACAAATTACGAATGTATCCACAGCTGAACACTAATTCTAGCCTGAGGCTTCCAAACCATCTTCCCCCTAACAGGGACATGAGGAGCTGAATACTAGGGAGCCTAGCCAACCTAGCATCACCTCCATCTATTAACCTAATTGGTGAACTTCTAATTATTACATCTTCATTCTCATTGTCCAATTTCACCATTACCCTTATAGGACTCAACATACTAATTATAGCCCTGTATACATTTTACATACTCCTCACCTCCCAGCCAAGGAAGCTAATCACCAAAAAGGCCTCCCCCAATCTCACATAGGAGAACCAGCTATTCTAACCCTCCTCCTCTTCCCTATCACCCTTTTATCCCTTAACCCAAAACTCATCCTAGGCTTTGCTTGTTGTAAATATATCTGATAAAAACATTAGACTGTGACTCTAAATGTAGAAGACCCTCTGGTTCTTATTTACCAAGAAAGAAAGCAAGAACTGCCAACTTATACTTCCATACATAGAATTATGGCTTTCTTAACTTTTAGAAGTCATCCATTGATTTTGGGAGCCGAAAAATTGGTGAAGGGACTGGAGAGATGGCCTAGCAGTTAAGAGTGCCGACTGCTCTTGCAGAGGAGCTGGGTTCGATCCCCAGCACCCACATGGCGGCTGAGAACCGTCTTTAACTCCAGTTCCAGGGGAATCCGACACCCTCTTCTGACCTCCTTGGCATTGCACGACATGGTACACAAACCTACATGCAGACAGTACATTCATACACATAAACAATAAAATAAATGGATAAATAAAATATTAAAAAATTGGTGCAATTCCAGATGAAATCAGTTAACATAACCAAATCGATTAATTTTCTTATCCTTCTAACCTTGAGATTTCCCTTACTTGTCTCATTTACACAAAGTGTCAACCTAATTGACTACCCAAAATATGTCACAAACTCATTTATAATTATATTTATATTATTATATATTATTTATATTTTATATTATTATTTATATTTTATATTATTTATATTATAAATTATTTATAATTTATAAAGTAATTACTCAATCATCTTAAACCTCCTGCCTATACTCATGTTTTTTACTCCAACAACAAACTTATAACCTGTAACTGATGCTGAATGACAGTGAACTCTATAAAACTGTCCTTAAGCCTAAAATTTGACTACTTCTCTATTCTTTTTATGCCAGTAGCACTAAATCATGACATGATCACTTATAAAATTTTCTTCATGGTATATACACACAGACCCTAATCTTAACTGATTTATAAAATACTTATATTTCTTTTCTAAGCTTTTACTAATGTTTTGTGTATTTCAGACATCATTTTTCAATTCAGTATAGGCATATTCCCTTTTCCCTTCCCCCCACCCCACCAGAGATCATGCATTCTGCCATAACTGTCCTGCATCTTTCTCTCAGTCTTTTTTGATGCTTAGAAATTCACATTTTCCTCCATTAATTTTATATTACTCTGAAATATATGGACACATACTCTCCACCCTTATACAGTAATTACAGAGTCTGAGAATAAGTGGTGGGTGGATTCTAGAGCCTGTTGAGAGATTATAACAACATAGTTGCTTTCAATAAACAGAAATTTAACAAATGAGGGAAACCATTCGCTGTTTGTTTTTCTGTGACTGTGTTACTTCACTTAGCATAATGGCTTTGAGCTCCATCCATTTGCCTGCAAAGTTCATAATGTCATCTTTCTTTACAGCTGAATAGACTCCACTGTGTAGATGTACCACATTTTTGTCATCCACTCATCTGTTGAGGGGCTGATTCGGGATGATTCCAGCTCTTTGCTATTGTGAAGAGAGCTGCAATAAACATGGATGTGCATGTATCTTTGTGGTAGGATGAGTCTTTTGGTATATACACAGGAGTGGTATGACTGGGTCAGGTGGTAGGCTCATTCTGAGTCTTTTAAGGGTTCTCCACACTGATTTCCACAGTGGTGGTACAAGTTTACTTTCCCACCAGCAGTGGAGGAGCAGTGTTCCCCTTTCCCCACAACCTCTCTAGCATTTGGTGTCTTTTGTTTTCTTGATCTTAGATAGTTTTCTTTATCTCAGAGTGAGATGATATGTGAGAGTGGTTTTAATTTGCATTTCCTTAATTATTAGCAATTTTGAACACTTTTTAAGATGTTTTTCAGCCATCTTTAATTCCTCACTGGGGAAGTCTCTGTTGAGCTCTTTACCACATCTTTGAGTAGGTCATTTGTTTTCTTACTTCTTTGTTTTTTGAGTTTATATATTCTTGATGTTAATGCTCTGTCAGATGTATCACTGGTGAAGATTTTCTCCCACTCTGTGGGTTTTCTCTTCACTTTCGTGATAGTTTCTTTCAGTGTAAAGAAGCTTTTGAGTTTGATGAGGTCCCATTTGTTGATTGTTAACCTTATTTCCTGTGCAGCTACTGTCTGATTTAGAAAGTCTTTTCTTACGCCTATGTCTTGTAGGTTGTTACCAACTTTTTCTTCTATCACTTTCAGGGTTTCAGTCTTTATGTTGAGATCTTTGATCCACTTGGAGTTTATTTTTGTACAGGGTGAGAGGTAGGGATTTAATTTTGTTCTTCTACAAATGGTGATCCAATTTTACCAGCACCATTTGCTGAAGATGCTATCCTTCCTCCATTGAGGTTTTTTTTTTTTTTTGCCCCTTTGTCAAATATGAGGTGGCTGAAATAGTATGAGCTCAAGTTTGGATGTTCAATTTTTTCCATTGGTCAATGGGTCTGTTTTTGTGCCAGTACCAGGCTGTCTTTATGACTATGGCCCTGTAATATAGTTTGAACTCTGGTAGAGCAATTCCCCTGTATTGCCCCTTTCATTCGGCTGCTTTAGCTATTTAGAACTATAATTATTTTACTTTCAGCTAACAACTTATTCCAATTACTTATTGGTTGAAAAGGAGTTGGAATTATATCCTTTCTAATTGGATTATATCCTTATTAATTGGATCATGATTTTGCGGCACTGAGAACAACACAGCAGCCTTACAAACAATTCTTTACAATTGAATTGGTGACTTTGACTGTAGACCTAGGAGGGGTAGAAGGCTACAGTCATCACAACCCTCCCACCTGACCAACATAGCTGCTGTCATGCATTTGGTATTTTTTAATTTTTAGGATGCTGTGACCCAGCATAGCAGCCAAGGCGGGGAGGAGCCAATTAACACACAGCTGGACTTTTACCCTAATATTCCCTGCCCTCATTCCCCTGTAAGCTGCATTCAGATTAACACTTTTGGACATAGATTCATTTTATACCTAAACCTCAGTTCAAATTATGGTTGCCCCCAAACCTTCCCTTAGACAAACTCCCTATCCCCTATCACACTAAGTGATGTTTACTTTTCCTTTATCAACCCCCCAAATATAAAACAAGTAAAATTCTTTTTTTCACATAAATTTATTTTTATTTTTTTAATCAAATCTAGACCCGCGTCTCCCCCCATCCCCCCACCCCACCAGAGCTCATGCATTCTGCCAAACATGCTTTTCATCTCTTTCTCAGTCCTTCTCAATATTCTCCATGAGGAAGTTCACTGTTTTTCGCAGAAGTTCACTGTTTCAATCAGTTCTTCGATGTAGTCCTTACTGTTGTTGTTGTTGTTGTTGTTGTTGTTGTTGTTGTTGTTGTTTTGGACAAAAGCTCAAGGAGCCGTGCACAAAAAATACTTACAACCAGGTAACTGGCACTAGCAACCACAGATGAGGGATACCATTCATCATTTGTTTTTCTGGGACTGTGTTAACTTCACTCAGCATGATGTCCTCTAGCTCCAGCCATTTTCTTGCAAAGCTCATGATGTCGTCTTTCTTTACTGCTGCATAGAAATCCATTGTGTAGATGTACCACATTTTCTCTATCTAATCATCAGTTGAGGGGCATTTGGGTTGGTTCCAGCTCCTTGCTATTGTGAAGAGAGCTGAAATAAAAATGGCCATGCATGTATCTCTGCAGTGCGGTGAGTCTTGAGGGTACATGCCTAGGAGTGGTATGGCTGGGTCGGGTGGCAAGTTCATTCCAAGTCTTCCAAGGGTTCTCCACACTGCTTTCCATAGTAGCTGTATGAGTTTACATTCCCACCAGCAGTGGATGAGTGTTCCCCTTTCCCCACAACCTCTCCAGCACTTGGTATCATTTGTTTTCTTGATCCTAGCCAGTCTTATTGGAGTAAGATGATATCTTAGAGTGGTTTTGATTTGCATTTCCTTAATGATTAGTAATGTTGAACACTTTTTAAGATGTTTCTCAGCCATCTTTACTTCCTGACTGGGGAAGTCTCTGTTCAGCTCTTTACTCCATCTTTTGAGTAGGTCATTTGTATTCTTCTTTGTTTTTTGAGTTTATATATTCTTTTTTAAAAAATTTTTTTATTATTTTTTTTTATTTCTGTATGTTTATGAATGTACTGTCTGCATGCAAGTTTGTGCGCCCGTGTCTTGCAATGCCGCGATGGTCAGAGAGGGTGTCGGATTCCCCTGGAACTGGAGTTCTCCTGGAATTGGAGTTTCGGATGGTTCTCGGCCACCATGTGGGTGCTGGGGATCGAACCTGGGTCCTCTGTAAGAGCGGTTGATGTTCTTAACCGCTAGGCCATCTCTCCAGCCTGAGTTTATATATTCTTGATGTTAATGCTTTGTCAGATGTATCACTGGTGAAGATTTCTTCCCACTCTGTGGGTTTTCTCTTCACTTCCTTGATATTTTCTTTCACTGTACAGAAGCTTTTGAGTTTGATGAGTTCCCATTTGTTGATTGTTAACCTTATTTCCTGAGCAGCTACTGTCTGATTTAGAAAGTATTTTCTTGGGGCTGGAGAGATGGCCTAGCGGTTAAGAGTGCTGACCACTCTTGCAGAGGACCTGGGTTCGATCCCCAGCACCCACATGGCAGTTGAGAACTGTCTATAGCTCCAATTCCAGGAGAACTCCAGTTCCAGGGGAATCCGAGACCCTCTTCTGACCTCTGCGGCATTGCACGACACGGGTGCACAAACTTGCATGCAGACAGTACATTCATACACATACAGAAATAAATAAAATTAATAAAAAATTAAAACAAAACAAAACAAAACAAAAAACAATAACTCAGGGGGTTGGAGAGATGGCCTAGCGGTTAAGAGCACCGACTGCTCTTACAGAGGACCCGGGTTCGATCCCCAGCACCCACATGGTGGCCGAGAACCGTCTAAAACTCCAATTCCAGGAGAACTCCAGTTCCAGGGGAATCCGAGACCCTCTTCTGACCTCTGCGACATTGCACGACACGGGTGCACAAACTTGCATGCAGACAGTACATTCATACACATACAGAAATAAATAAAATTAATAAAAAATTAAAACAAAACAAAACAAAACAAAAAACAATAACTCAGGTAATCATAATTAACCTGACACACAATAGCTAAGATCCAAATTGGGATTGGATATCCCACTATTCCTAGCCCTAAACATAAATAGTTCCAAACAAAACTACTCAGGAGAGAACTACTAGCCATCACTTAAAACTCAAAGGACTTGGTGGTACTTTATAGCTGTCTAGAAGAGCCTGTTCTTTAATAGATGAACCCTGCTGTCCCTTACTATCTCTTGCTAATTCAGTCTATATACTGCAATCTTCAGCGAACCCTGTTAAGAAATAACAGTGTGCTGGATAACTTTAGTGTGAATTTGACACACCTGGGTTGAGGGAGCCTCTATTGACCTCCATTGTACTGGCCTGTGGCCAGGTCTGTGGGGGTATTTTTCTGATTGTTGAGTGATATGGGAAGGCCCAGATGATAGTGGGCATTGCTGCCTCTGGGCAGGTTGTTGTGTATAAGAGAGCATGGGTCAGGTGAGCAAGCTGGTAAGCAGCATTCCTCCATGGCCTGTGCTTCAGCTCCTGCCTCCAGGTTACTGCCCTGAGTTCCTATCTTGGACTTCCTCAGTGATAAACTGTGACCTGGGAGATGTAAGACAAATAAACCCTTTCCTCCCCAAGTTGGTATTGATCAGAGTGTTTTGTGACAGCAATGGAGAAGCAAACTAGAAAATACAGCAATCTCAATGATTATCATAAATATGTTAGGTCATAGATACGCTAGCCCATGAGATGGAAAGTAATGGGCTATATTTTCTACTTAAGAAAATGACAGAACCCCTTATGAAACTAGGGGGTGAAGGAGGATTTGGTAGTAAATTAAGAACAGAGAGTTTAATTGAACTTAGCAACGAAGGACACACACACACTGCCCACCACTTTCCTCAAGTACTAATACCTCAAAAATCAATGTTACAGGAGACAGGTGGTAGCAAGCACACCACACAGCGGTTTGGTAAAATCATAGTGTAGCTACATACAAAGCTCCTGGCCTACAACCAGAAAATTTCATCAAAGTGAACACTTTAAAAAGTTTCTACCCTAAATAACTTAAATCTCAATTATACTTTAACCACTAAATCAAAATATTTAACCTAATAAAATTATAGGTTATAGAAAATTCTTTTGGCACCATAGAGGAAGTATTGTAAGGGAAAGATAAAAGAAATAAATGAAAGTAAAAAAAATGCGAAGATCAACTCTTTGGATAATCAACTTGAAAAATCATAACTAAAAGAATTTTAAGGGGCTATCTAAGAATAATTTTATGAACCAACCCATCTATGTAGCAAAATAATGGGATGAATTTTAGGTAGAGGCAAAAAGTCTAGTGAGCTTGTGATAGCTGGTTATCCAATAAATGAGTTTCAGTTCTTCTTTAAGTTTACCATAAGAAATTTTACTCATATTCATGTTTAACTGAAAGCAACTGTGTTGTTATGATGTAAATCTCTCAAGGGGCTATAGAATCCACCCACCACTTATTTTCAGACTCTGTAACTACTGTATATGTATGGAGAGTATGTATCCATATTTTAGAGTAATATAAAATTAATGGAGAAAAATGTGAATTTCTAAGCATAAAAAAAAGACTGAGAGAAAGATGCAGGACAGTTATGGCAGAATGCATGATCTGGGGTGGGGGGAAGGGAAAAAGGAATATGACCAAACTGAATTGAAAAATGATGTCTGAAATACACAAAACATCAATAAAAGCACAAAAAACTTTTCAAAAAAAGCCCCAAAATATTAAAAAGATTAATAAAAAAGAAAATTTACCCCAAACCTAAATGTAAATTATATTCCAAAGAGGGATAACTCTTTAGACTAAAGATTCACTCTTGCCTAGAGAATAAAAATAAGCAAATTCACAATAGGCCTTAACACACACAAATGACAGAAAGTATGAATTCCGGTGCACAATTAATTAATTAAAAACGTCCTAGGCAATTTCGGAGTCTTTCAAATGTGTTTTCATCTTTTATTATTTTTTTTTAATTTAAAATTTTATTTATTTTTGGTCTTTTCGGGACAGGGTCTTCTTGTAGTCTCAGATGTCCTGGAACTCACTCTGTAGACCAGGCTGGCCTTGAACTCAGAAAGATCCGCCTGCCTCTACCTCCCAAGTGCTAGTATTAAAGGCGTGTGCCACCACGTCCGGCTCATTTATTTATTTACTTTTTATATGTATGAATATACTGTCTGCATGTAGGTTTGTGCACCCATGTCGTGCAATGCTGCGAAGGTCAGAAGAGGGTGTCAGATTCCACTGGAACTGGAGTTAAAGATGGTTCTCAGCTGCCATGTGGGTGCTGGGGATTGAATCTGGGTCCTCTGCAAGAGCAGTTGGCGCTCTTAAATGCTAGGCTATCTCTCCAGGCCCCTGTTTTCACCTTTTAAAAGACTATTCACAGGTATCCAAACCACATGGCTTGTAATCTACTGCTGAGCTGAAATAAGTCATCCTAAATCATGTTTGTCTTAAACTCCTTTTTAATTATTTATTTTTTTGTTAATTTTATTTTTATGTCTATGAATGTACTGTCTGCATATAGGTTTGTGCACTCATGTCGTGCAATGCCATGGAGGTCAGAGGAGGGTGTTGGATTCCACTGGAACTGGAATGAAAGACTATTCTTAGCCGCCATGCAGGTACTGGGACTTGAACCTGGGTCCTCTGCAAGAGCAGTCGGTGCTCTCAACTGCTGAGCCATCTCTTCAGCCCCTAACCCCCTTGAAAAAAATCAACCTAGGGCTGGAGAGATGGCCTAGTGGTTAAGAGCGCAGACCGCTCTTACAGAGGACCCGGGTTCGATCCCCTGCACCCACATGGCAGCCGAGAGCCATCTGAAACTCCAATTCCAGGAGAGCTCCAGTTCCAGGGGAATCCAACAACCTCTTCTGACCTCCGCGGCATTGCACGACACGGGTGCATGGACTTGCATGCAGACAGTACATTCATACACATACAGAAATAAAATAAAATAAAAATAACCTAAAATAGCACCATTTTTCAATTTCAGCACCCTAAAACCCAATCCAGGCAGATTGGTATGGAGAGTTTTGGGCCAGCCCGGTCTGACAAAAGGCTTTACCACTAATAAAATGTTCTTTAGCAACACTAATAAAATGTTCTTTAGCAACTATTGGTTATTAAAAAACTCAGTTAAAAATACTTACTTTGGTGGCTGGAGAGATGGCCTACTCGTTACGAGCACCAACTGCTCTTGCAGAGGACCCGGCCGGGTTCGATCCCCAGCACCCACATGGTGGCTGAGAACCATCTGTAACTCCAATTCCAGGAGAACTCCAGTTCCAGGGGAATCTGACACCCTCTTCTGACCTCCGTGGCATTGCACAACACAGATGCAGAAACCTACACGCAGACAGTACATTCATACATATAAATAAATAAAAAAAATTTAAAAAATTCTCTGAAGTTTTTGTTTAAAAATTAACTTGTTATGATTTCTATTGCCTAGATAAACTTAGTGTTTAAATTCAGTAAAGGCTAGCACTAACTCTAAGACTAATGTTAACCTTTTTTCTCCCTAATTCAGGTATATATTTTTTTCTTTCTTTCTTTTTTTTTTTTCCAAGACAGTGTCTCCCTGTAGCCCAAGCTGTCCTAGAACTCACTCTGTAGACCAGGCTGGCCTTAAACTCACAAATATCCACCTGCCTCTGCCTCCTGAGTGCTAGGATTAAAGGTGTGCACCACCACATCCGGCAGGTCTGTTAATATGTTTAAACAACTAATAAATAAGTTAATTTATTAAGGGTAAGTAAAAATTTACACATGTGATAATTCAGAATTTTATTGGCTACATACTATCATCTACTGGTTATGATCGCTCCACACCCATACAGATCTGTAAAACCCACTTTACAAAGTTTATACCTTAAAGTGATATATCTAGGGCTTCTAATAAACAAATGTTAAAATCATATACATAAACTTTATTTCTTTAGGATCAAAACTTAGGTAAGTTAAAGATCACAATGAATGTATGTTTAGTCAAGTTTTATCTAACTTATGTTTGCTTTTATCCAAAATTTATTTATAGAGTATATGATGATAAAGCTAAATTAATTCTGTTATTTAACAATTGGTCAAATACTATCAAAATAAAAGATTTGTCACACTTAAATTATTGAAAATACAAGTTATTATTATTTTTCTCTCCTAATTCATACTAGATTTCCAGGTGACAGCTTTAACATTGATGTATATCAGTGTTCCCTAAGTCTTTCTGTGATGTTATCTGTAACATTTCCTTTTTATCTATAAAATATCTTAGCCTTAAAAGACTAGATTTTACCTCTCAATCAAAATGGACCTCCAAACCCTGGTTCCTGTATGGGGATGTAGTACTATTGTCTTTAAAATTCTAGAAGTCTTTTCCATTCTTCTAAAATAAAAAGGGAAAAATTAATATGACTCCCTCTAAAATACAGCTTAACTTCTTGCTTACATTAAGAGACATGAGATCTCTTGGAGGGATACTTTATTTCTCAAAATCATCTATTAAAAATGTGTCAAAGCTAGGTACTATACTGGCTGGGGCTTCTCCCAACAGCCAACTCTATCAGTAAAAAATAAACAGCTGTCTTTAATCACAGCCAAAAATCAGGCCCAATAGATCTATCAAGGCTACAAAAATATTAAAGGGCCATGGGAAAACCCCCAAGTATTAAGTTGGTACATTATTTTGTTTTTCAAACTTAATGTTAAAGGGCTAAAATATTTTATTCTTAAAAGGACTTTAGTTAGCCTTCATCCTTTTATCCACTAAAATGTACCTATAATAAATGACGTAATTTCTTAAAAAAAAAATCTCCCACAGTAATGTAAAGGATAATGGTATTTCTAACCACCTGTGCCATGCCCACAGCACAACCTGGTATAATAAATAATGTTTGCTTAAGTGCTTTATGCTTTTACTATTCATATTTCATCAGTAAAATTGCAGAGAATACCCCCGGGAAGACCTAGACTCTTGCTCAGCCCAAGGCGACCTGCTGAGCTCCACTTTGCTCCATCTCCAGGCCCTTGCATGGCTTCCACCAGGCCTCTGCCCTCTGCTTCCCATAAAAGATGTTGAACTGAGCTGCCAAAGTCCTGTGGGGAAAAGCTGGGACAGACTGCAAGGCTTTTCACGGAAAGAATGGGTTACTCTGCTTTTCATCCACCCTTCCCCCCCTTCCTCTCCAAAGCCTAGGAACTACTTGGTAAAGAAAACTCCTGCCAGAAGCCAAAGGGATAGTTGTAAACTATCACAGACTGGACTTTATTCCATCAATATAGTTATATGTATAGGTCCTTCCAGCCAAATTTAAGACTTTGGGGGTACAATTAAATCACCATCTATGTTAGAGGGGTATCAAATAATACCTGCAAGTCTTGGGGGGGGGGAGGAAAATGTTGCTTTTAGGAGGAAAAAATGTTACTTCCATATCTACGTCCTGGTGGGAGGAAAAACAAAAAACTTGCTATCATGTATGACTTGGGGGGGGGGGATGTGTTGCTTTTAGAAGGAAAAATGTCACTTACATGTTTATGCCTTGGGGGGACGAAAAATGTTTTCTTTGTGTGTGGATTTTTGGCAAAGCCATATTACCTGTCTCCAGGTTCCCCTGTCCTCAACCCAAGTTCCTCTAGGAACTGAGCCCGACCCTCAGGCCACCTAAATACTCCCTTTCATTCGGACCAATCTCTACCTTAGCAGTTTGGCTTCTTGGTTTGTTAAAAGCCAAATTAATACTCTCACTAGACTTGCAGCCCAGAGTGTCCTGGTCCAGTATCAGGCATCCCTGAAAATTCTTTTTTTTTTTTAATTTATTTTTTATGTGTATGCGTGTACTGTCTGCATGCTGGTCTGTGCACCCGTGTCATGCAATGCCGCAGAGGTCAGAAGCGGGTGTCGGGTTCCCCTGGAACTGGAGTTAAAGATGGTTCTCTTTTAAGAGTGCCGACCACTCTTGCAGAGGACCCGGGTTTGATCCCCAGCACCCACATGGCGGCTGAGAGCCATCTGAAACTCCAATTCCAGGAGAACTCCAGTTCCAGGGGAATCCGACACCCTCTTCTAACCACCACAGCATTGCACGACACGGGTGCACAAACTTGCATGCAGACAGTATATTCATACACATACAGAAAAAAAAAAAAGACAGTTCTCAGCTGCCATATGGGCGCTGGGGATCCAACCCGGGTCCTCTGCAAGAGCAGTTGGCACTCTTAACCGCTAGGCCATCTCTCTAGTCTCCTGAAAATTCTTTGGAGGAAAATGACAACACTGCCCCATTTTAAGCACCAACTACACCTCACCTGCCTGGAAACACTGTGCAGCAGAGGCAGCCATATACCTGCATATCCCAAATCTAATTGGCTATTGGCTCTCTCCTTTTAGGAATAACCCACAGCTGATGCCACAAGCTTACACCCTCTAATGGTCAGGAGATGATATAAGCCACAGTAAGACCCTGTCATATTCAACAGAAAAAAAAAAAAAGTAATTCATGGATTAACATACCATCCAAACATCTGTGTCTATACCAAAGTAACCTATGATAACAATTAGTACTGTTTAAATACCTATATATCTAATTGCTTGTGCACCATTAGTAGGATTGAAAGGTTATTCCTGGACAAACTGTCAGCCCATGAAAGATAACAGCCAGAATTGACCAGAGCCAAGACAACAGCTCCAGAGAAAGTAAACTGTTTTGCTTCTCATCCACCTGAGCCCCTTTTTTAAGCTGAGGGAAAAATCTGCGAAAGAGGGGGTGTGGTAGAATGTAAGGGCAGTGATTGGGGTGAATGGTGAAACTACAGCAATATAGCCTGGACACTCATTTGATCAACTTGATTGAACATACAAGCCTCCCCTGCTGGATGGTGGGATCAAGAGGCTGTGTGAGTTTGGACACAACTGCTTGCAAATTGGTTTTACATGAAGGATGCTTGTAGTCGTAAATTATCACTTATTGCTAAAAAATGGAAAAAAAACTGAGAGAAAGATGCAGGACAGTTATGGCAGAGTGCATGATCTGGGATGGGGTGGGGTGGGGGGAAGGGAAGGGGAAATATGCCTGAACTGAATTGGAAAATGATGTATGAAATACACAAAATATTAATAAAAAATAATAAAAATGAAGGGGGAGCTGTAGGGATGAGGCCTTGTTTGGCTAGAGCAGGACCCCACATCTCACCATCCTGAGAACTTCTTCTAGGAGCCGGGATGGGTGGTGTTCCTGTTCACTGAACAAAAGCCCCATATCCTGAGGGCTCCCTTTTGATGTACTGGGCAGATGTTACATTTCCAGTTTATTATATACACACCTGGGAGTTCTACTGCTCTGGTAAGAGCCACATTGGCTCTCCCTTCCCAGAGTATCCCCTAAAGAAAAAATAATAATAGTATGTGACAACAGTGCCTTTTAAATACAAAGAAAAGGGGGGAGCTGTGGGGATTCCATTTGGCAGGAGCAATCAGGAAGTCAGCTGGCACCCCCAGCCCTCAGGTGGAGTCCTGCTGTTTCCTGCTCACTTTTGGAACCTTCCTGGCAGCACTGTCTTTGATGCTTTGGGCAGAACATTGTCACATTCCTGTAGTGATTTGGAGTAGATGGTATGAATTCCTGTATGCCCCAACCCCCAGTCGCACCTCACAAGATCCAGTATAAATACTCCAGGTTGTAAAATTAAAGTTGATTTATTCCCCCATGGAATTTCTCCCAGCTTCGTTCCTGAGTCCATCCTTTCCTTGTTCTTTCTTTTCCCCCTTTCCCCAGGGTTCCCAGTACCTTCTTCCTCCCCTTCCCTTCCAGGGCTAAGACCTGGATTCCCTGATCAGCTGGCTGATGTGAATCCAGGGAACCTGCAGTCCCAGGAATCTGCAGGCTATGGGGGAAGAACATCAAAAGGCTACATGCAACAACCCAAGTACTTATTGTTAGTTAGCAAACTATGGTAATAAATAAAGTATAAACCCTTTATACTACATTATCTTGCTAATCCAGCACAGGTGTGCATCCAGGAAATATTAAATGAAATAAAAGGAACTTGGCAAACATGAACCCCACCTGTTTACCAAAAACATCACCTCTAGCATAACCAGCATTAGAGGCACTGCCTACCCAATAACAGATGTTAAACAGCTATGGTATCCTAACTGTACAAAGGCAACATAATAATTTGTTCTTTAATTGGGGACTTAAATGAAAGGCTCAATGAGGGTTTTTGTATGTCTGATCAGTGAATTGACCTATCCATGAAAAAGCTGGTATGATAAAATAAGACAAGAAGATACAATGGAGCTTTAATTTCCTTACACAAGCCCAATTAACCACACCTAAAGACATAAAGGGGAAAAAAATAGGAGTTAGAAATTTTGGTTGGGGTGAACTTGGAGCCAAAAGAAGCCTCTGAATGACTAAAATGAAGACTTACAAGTCTAAATGCACGTTTTATAGTCAACCATTGATCCAAATATCTTTGATCAATGGACAAAGTTACCCTACGGATAAGAGCACAATCCTGTTTAAAAGTTGATATTGACAATAGGGTTCATGACCTCGATATTGGATCAGGACATCCCAATGGTGATGCCACTCTTAATGGTTCATTTGTTCAACGATTAAAGTCCTATGTGACCTGAGTTCAGACTGCAGAAGTCCAGGTCAGTTTCTATCTATTCACAATTTCCCTCATTAAGAAAGGACAAGAGAAATAGGACCAACTTACCTCAAGCAACCTAAAACTAATATATGAAGTTATCTTAATATAAAAATTTGCCCCCCCAAGACAAAGGTTATTGGGGTGGCAGAGCCTGGCAAATGCATAAGACTTAAAACCTTGTTCCCAGAGGTTCAATTCCTGTCCCTAACAGTGCACGTTATCAACCTTATCTCCATCATCCTTCTAATTTTATTTGCCATACCCTTCCTAACCCTAGTTGAACACAAAATCCTAGGTTACATACAACTACGAAAAGGCCCTAACATTGTAGGTTGCTGTGGTGTTCTTCAACTTTCCGTAGATGTAATAACGCTATTTATCAAAAATCCACCCACTTCCCTTATCTTTATCCATTCTCACCATCACCCCTATCCTAGCCCTAACCCTAGCATTTTCCCTATGAACCCCTTTTCCTATACCTTTCCCACTAACTAACTTAAGCCTAGGAGAACTGTTTATTTAAGCTACGTCAAGCCCAGCAGTCTTTCCAATCCTATGATCAGGCTGAACATCAAACTCCAAACACAAGCAGTAGCACAGAGCATCTTATACAAAGTCCTTAGCAATTAGCCTTCTAACTGTTCTTCTAATAAATGGCTTATTCTCCTTAACCACACTTATCACCTCACAAAAACTCACCTATTTCCTTCTCCCATGCTGACCACTAGCATTCATATGATTTATTTCCACACTAGCAGAAACAGATCAAGCCCCATTTGACCTAACAGAAGGCAAATCTGAGTTAGTATCTGGCTTTAAAAGTTTAATACACAGCAGGGGCATTTACACTATTCTATAGAGCTGAATACAATAAGATCATTATAATAAATGCCTTAACAACTATCATTTTTCTAGGCAATCCTTTAATGCTACCCAATCAGAACTCTTCTCCTTAGATTTTATAACAAAACCCCTGTTTCTAACAGCTTTATTCCTATGAATTTGAGCATCATACTCAGACTTCCGCTATGACCAACTAATACACCTCCACTGAAAATTTTTCTACTACTTACACTAGTATTTTGAATGTGACACATCACCTTTCCTATTATCACAGCAAGGATTCCATCCTATGTATAGAAACATGTCTGAAAATAGATTATTTTGATAAATTAAAAAAAATAGTGGTTTAAATCCTCTTATTTCTAGAACTTCAGGTATTGAACCTAAACTTGAGACTTCAAAAACCACTATGCCAACTACTGTCCTCTCAGTAAGGTTGGCTAATAAAATTATCATGCCTATTATACCCTGAAAATACTCATTTTAACCCTTCTGGTACGAATTACCATCCTGGTGATCACTATCATTCTACTAACAATCTCTGTCAGATCTGTTACCAGCATTCTTATCTCCTATCTACTTCTTCTACGAGGTGGGTTAGAAATAAGTATCTTAGCTATTATCTCCACACTAATATACAAATCTACAGAAGCAGCCATCAAATATTTCCTCACCCAAGCAACTCCTTCCATAATTTTATTGCTAGTGATTATACTGAATTATCACAACCTAGGTCTATGAGAATTCCATTATGACACAGGATACTATATCTACTCCCTCATTCTCATTGGCCTAATAAGAAAACTAAGTCTAGCTCTATCCTTATGAAAAAGGAGAAGCACATGTTGAAACAGAACATTCTCCTGAAGAATGTGAGACACCCTTTCCTGGTGGGCCTTCACTTCTCTTCCAGACTGCTAACAAACCTCATTAATGGTATCCCAGAATTACACTTCATTGTCCTAGACCTCATCAATGGTTCAGAACTGTCTAGCATCTCCAGAGGGAGTGCTGTTTCCTAGAACCACCAGCTCATTTCTACACTGCCAAAATAGCCTGTTCCTTGGGTAATCTGCACTCTCTGAACATTATTTATAGAACTTAAAACCAGAGAATATTTTGTTAGGCTCACATTGTCCTAACTGACTTTGGGTTCTGCAAGAACATTGAATAAATGGTGCAACATCCATCTTCTGTGGCACCAGAGGCAGGACAGTGGACTGCCTGGTGGTGCCTCAGGGTGGTCTTGTGTGAGATGTCCTATGGTCTGCCTCCTTTTTATAGTAGGAGTACAGCAGAGATGAACGACAACATTTTGAACAAGCCCCTCCAGTTGAAACCAAATATTACAAATTCTGCAAGACACCTCCGGGAAGACCTGCTGCAGAAGGACTGGACAAAGAGGCTGGTTTAAGAATAAAAAAGTAAAAAACAAACAAACAAACAAAACTCTGTTTGTTGTTTTGCCTGTCTGAGAAGTGCAGCTACTATGTGGCTGCCATTGCTTTTGCCATTCTTCAAAGACATGAGACACAGCTTTTCAACCTCCCAATATGGACTGAAGACTCATGTCTCTCCAAGAATCCTCCAAACTTTCAGCACCAGATAGGGACTGCTGAGGCACCCAGCTTGTGGACTGAGCTACTACTGGGGTTTCAGCCTCTTTAGAGTATAGACTGCTATTGTTGGACTACCCAGGCTGTATCATGGAGACCAGTACAAGAAGATCAAGATAGGACATGGTGCTTACTTTACCTCACTTGGTGACCATGTGAAGGGAAGACTCCAGTGTGGAGCACAACGGCAGGACTGATGGTTGTTTGGGCTTGCCAAGGAGGAGCCTTCAAACACTTCCTTAAGGAAAACATGACATCCTTCAGCCTAATAAGGAAAAAAAAAGGAAATCATAAGCTGAATATGCTAAAATTTATGATGTCATAATCTTTTTTTTTTGGTATTTTTGAGACAGGGTCTCCCTTTAGTCCCAGCTGGCCTGGAGCTTGATCTGTAGACCAGGCTGGCCTTGAACTCATAGAGATCTGCCTACCTCTGCCTCCCCAGTGCTGAGATTAAAGGTGTCCACCAGTTTTGCATTGAAAATTTTAAAAGAGACTGAGAAAAAGGTGAAAAACATGTTTGGCAGAGTGCATGAGTTCTGGTGGGGTTGGGGGCAAGGAAGGGGGGATGGGCCTAGATTTGATTAAGAAATTTTGTATTA
Source organism: Rhizomys pruinosus (assembly GCA_009823505.1). Taxonomy (NCBI): domain Eukaryota; kingdom Metazoa; phylum Chordata; class Mammalia; order Rodentia; family Spalacidae; genus Rhizomys; species Rhizomys pruinosus. The sequence goes on from VZQC01009709.1 coordinate 62,039, forward strand.
AATGCACAAAGCTTCAATAAAAATTGGCTTTGGGAAAAAATAAAATAAAAAAAAAAGAATCACATCTTCTTTCTAATTAACTTGGGTGATCTCATCAGTAGAAGATCACCCCTCCTCATTTTTAACCTTCATGTGAGCAGGCCCTGTGAACTGTGGCACTTTGATTCTGAGCTTACTGAAGGCCAATTCCCAGTTCCATCGGCAGCTCTCCTGACAGCATCCTCATCACCATAGCTCCAGGAAGCTGCTGAGCCTCCCTTGGCTTCCCCTATGCACCTCCCACAGACTCTTTCCCCTTTGGAGTGGTTTTGAAGGCTTTTCTGCGTGGTTTTTAGTGTTTTCATTAGCTGTTGGTGGGGCTTCCCAACAAAAGGACATCTTAAAATGAGAATTTGCACACCTGCTAGCTTGGCCGTCCTGTTTTGCACATTGCTTGATGGAAGCTTTTCAAAGAACACATCCTCCTCTCAGTGAGGTTGTAAGGTTTTCATTTTTACTCTTCCAACATGGTGCTATCTCTGAACTGACTTACAGAGTGCTGCCTTAGACAGATGCCAAGGTCTGGTTAGAAGAATGACACAGCTCTAAGAGGGAACTTTCAGAGCTCTGTCTCAGTCGTGATCACCAATATTCTGCAATGTGCCTTTTCTGATGAGATCATGTCATCTCCAAAGCTTTTCCTCTCACAGTAGTTCAGTTCATGTTCTTGTGTGCATTTCCTGTGTGAACAGTGGTGTGAGCTCGGTAGACATGATCACAGAGAGTTTTGTTATAAGGATCAGTGTGACACTTGCAGGACATTACACCAGGAGGCAGTGTTTGTTTCTTCCATATTTGGAAGACAAATTTATGTTAGACATTTTGTAAGATATAGTTATTTAAAATTTATTGAGATGGTCTTGCAATGAATTGCATCCAGAGGCTTAAAAGAAAAATTGCTGCTACAGATATTTCAATTTTTAGTAAGGATTTTTATGGACCAGTGCCCCAATTCTTGGTCAAAACCATTGGTGTTTTCATTGCTTAAAATGTCATCTGTAAAATGGGTATTTTTTTTACACTCCAGATAAGTATATGTATCCTGCAAAGAAAGTCTATACATTGGGATATAACACTAGTATATTTAAAGTTTCAGCTTTATTTGTAAACCACAATTTTTAAAAATTTTATTTATTTTTGTATGTGTATGAATGTACTGTCTGCATGTAGGTTTGTGCACCCATGTCGTGCGATGCCACGGAGGTCAGAAGAGGGTCTAGGATTCCCCTGGAACTGGAGTTCTCCTGGAATTAGAGTTACAGACGGTTCTTAGCCACCATGTGGGTGCTGGGGATCAAACCCAGGTCCTCTGCAAGAGCAGTCAGTGCTCTTAACTGCTTGGCTATCTCTCCAGCCCCGTAACCACCATTTTAATATACTGTAATTAACACAAATCTAGTTTGTGCAATTCCTCCTTCTTACCACAACTTTTTTTTTTTTTTTTTGGTGTGTGATAAACCAATTTCAGTTTTCAATACAACCTTGAAAGTTAAAAAGAATTAAGTATGTGTACATGGCACTGTAGAATATGTTATTTGTCTCTTCCAACTGTACCAGTAAATAGTAATTATTTTCTCTCCATCCATCTCTTCTCCATAGCTTTTCCACATTCTAGTAAGCAGTGTTTTATTCTCTACTTTTTTGAGGTCAAATTTAGCTTGCAAGTATAATGAGAACCTGCAAGAGTTCTCTTTTTGTGGCTGACATATTTCACTTATGACTTGTGTCTTTCCTGAGTAAATATAGAAGAACTTACACATTCCAAATATGAAGCATCAGTAGCTTAAAGAAAAATTCCATAAATTTTAGTTTGTTCAATAAAAAGTTTATTGGAGATACTTAGAAAGCAAAAGTAACTTTCAAACTGCTGTTCTACTGAAAAACCCAAACGTTAGTCAGTTTTTGTCTCTTTATGCCACATGGAGTTGGGCAGAGGCAGTCTTGATTGGAATCTCAGTTGAGGGATTCCTGACAGTCTCCTGAGGAAATGTTAATATCCCTATTAGATCTTTCTCTTTATTATCATAACTGTGGTCCAAGTTCTCTTAGTGGTCCAAGTTCTCCTATAGGTCACCACAACTTTTCTGCCTTAAAATAGTGTGTTGGATAGCGTTAGTGTCAACTTGACACACCTGGGCTGAGGGAGCCTCACTTGGGGAAATTGGCTCCATTGGACATTTCTCTTTGGTATTCCACTAGGCGGGAATTCTTTTTTCTCAAAGTAGCTACAGCATTTTTCCTTCCTATGAGCATAGCACAAGGATTTTGCTTTCTATACACTTTGGACAACACTTGTCACTTACTTCTCTCTGCTTTATATTACTTATTTCAGTAGAGTAGGTTGGTATCACATTTTAGTTTTGAGTTTTTTCTAAAACCTATTATTGGACAACATCTTTTATGTGCATATTGGATGTCTCTAGCTCATCCTTGAAAGAGTATCCATTCATGGGCTGGAGAGATGGCCTAGCGGTTAAGAGCGCCGACCGCTCTTGCAGAGGACCCGGGTTCGATCCCCAGCACCCACATGGCGGCTGAGAACCGTCTGAAACTCCAACTCCAGGAGAACTCCAGCTCCAGGGGAATCCGACGCCCACTTCTGACCTTTGCAGCATTGCACGACACGGGTGCACAGACTTGCATGCAGACAATACATTCGTACACATACAGAAATAAATAAAATTAATAAAAATTTTTTTAAAAAAAAGAAAGAGTATCCATTCACATATTTGCCCACTTTTAAACCAGTTTATTTGTATTTTTATCCCTGAGTTATGGAGCAGTTCTGCCTTATGTTTAGTGTTATGCTATTAGATAAATGACTTACAAAATTTCTCCTTTTTGGGTCTTGTTTTCATACTATTGATTATGTGCTTTGAAGCATGAACATTTTGTCCCACCCCACCCCACCACCCACCATGTAAGATCTAAGACAGATATGTCCAACCCAGTGTCAGGATGAATTACTCCCCTCTTCATATTTATTCATGTATGCTTTATAGATTTTTAACATTTCCAATAGAAGATCCATTTAGACTTACATTTTATCTACTCCATAAACACAGGTGATGTCATTCTTTCAAATGTGACCCTCAGTCTGTCCCTATTTTTTCTCCTAATTTAGAAAACTTCTTGGCATTGTCATCTGTACACCTACATCTAACTCCTAGCCTCCATTTTGTCTTAAACCCACCACAAGCAAAGTTTCATTCCCCCACTAGTACAGAAACAACTTTTTCCAGGTGTCACCTATGCATTTTCAAATGTACAATTCAATAACTTCGTTTAGACATTGTAGGGATTCCCTTGGCAGAAGCCCTTAGAAGCTCAGCTGGCAACCCCAGGCCTCAGGCTGGAGTCCTGCTGGTCTCCTGCTTGCCTTTGAAACCTGCCTGGTGCCTACTGTCTTTGATGTTTTGGGCAAAGCTTTGTCACGTTCCTGTAATGATGTGGAGTACATGGTGTGAAATCCTGTATTCCCCAACCCCCACAAGGTCCTGTATAAATACCCCAGATTACAGTAATAAAATGGAGTTATTTCCTTGTGGAGTTTCTCTGGGTCTCGTCTTTGGGTCCTTTCCTTCCTTATTCTCTTTTTCTCTCTTTCTTTCACTGGGCTTCACTTCCAATCTCCCTCACCAGCTCTACCAGGCTAAGACCCAGGCTGTTAACCAGTTGGCTGCGACAATCCAGGGGCTCTCAGTCCCTGGAGCTGCAGGCCCTGGTTCCAGAGAGGAAGAACACCTTGAAAGGCTGGATGCAAGACTCCAAGATGTTTTTTTTTCCTTTTGATCTCTCACAGCCTTTGGTACACTTCATCCTGTCACCTAGCTCCCTTTGTTCATTTGTATCTGAAAGAAAGCAATTTGTTGGAAGCTGGGTGTGTGGTGGTGCAGGCCCTTAATCACAGCACAGAGGAGGCAGAGGCAGGAGGTTCTCTGTGAGATCAAGGCAAGCCCTGTGTACAATGTGAGTTCCAGGCCATCTGGGGAGAGAGAAAAAGAGAGAGAGAGAGAGAGAGAGAGAGAGAGAGAGAGAGAGAGAGAGAGAGAA